>LOEQ01000698.1:217954-236672 GCA_001685075.1 Bramus lutescens | reverse complement strand
AAAGGAGGAACTGCTCTATAATTGAAATCACTTCAAAGGACGCAGATCTCCATCAGGCAGCCCGTGATTACCATCCTACGCAGGGCGGTCAGCAGGCGCAAACCCCACACCCGAGTGCCCGAGCCTTTGTTTCTACACTTTGACTCCCTCCACCGCAGAGCTGTTCCTGCAGATGCTTTGTGCCCTCCATAATTGCCTCTGAGAGCTGGTGACTCACCCATCGCCACTTCTTTTATTTTTTTCCTTCTTTCCTTGCGTCAGCTAAAGTTAGTCAATATAACGTGACATTATAATGTTTGGGAACATCAGAGAGAAACAGCTTTAATTTCATTATTTCTTTTAAAGCTTAACCTTGGAAAAGAACTGAGATGTGTCAGTACTTTCTGCAACTTCAAGCTCGCTCTAGAATCATCTAGATGTTTCCTATGTTTTCAACCCTGTAGTACATGGCACGATTCTCATAGAAAATATGAAAAAAGGAATTAATGGAGAAAATGCATAGGTCGATGTGTGTGCGGGTCAAAGGTCTGCATTCGATTTCTTCCTCTTTCCCTTTCCACCTTATTTTCTTGAAACAAGGTCCCTCACTGAACTTCAGGCTCACCAATTTGGCTAGGCTGGTCTAGCAGTGAGCCTCTGGGATCTGCCTGCATCTCACCCTGACGCTGGGGTTACACACATGTCCTGTCGTGCCCAGCTTTTATGTATGTGCTGGGAACCCAACCTCCGGTTCTCATGCCTGAGAAGAAAACCCTTTCACACTGAGACATCTTTCCAGCTCCTCTGAGAGTATCTTCTGGCCCAAAAGCTGATCATGGAGCAGGCCAAACATCACTCTCAGATAGCTCCTTAGAGTTCAGTCCAGGCTGATGACTGGCTGCAGTGGTTTAGTATGGCCAACCTCTCTACCTGAAGGATTCTAGTGTTCTCTGATGAAAGAAGCCCACTGGGAGCACCCAGAGGCCTGGACACTAGCATGGGGAATGGGAGGGAGAATTCCAGACTTTCCAGAGTCCTGGGATCTTGAAAGATAAACAGGTCCACGTAAGGGAGAGAAAAAAGCCATTAGAATGTGGGTATATGTGAACATAAATAAATAAATAGATAAATAAGAAAGAAATGACCTTCTCTCAAATGCTTAGCTTGGAGAATAATAACCTTGATACCTTCATTCAGTAAGCTGAATGTTATAGCTGGCTCTCTTTCTTCAGCAAACATCCACACAGTAATGGCTGCGAGTGTGTTGGATGCCAGGCAATAAGAGAGACCAGTTTGTGTTACTGGCAGTACACAGGGATGAGGTAAAGGGCATTGCCTACTCAGGACAAAACTGGTACTGTGAGCTGGCTGAGTGAATGAGCAGGGTAAGCTGGAGTCACCAGTGTTCTCTCACCGGTTCCTGCCAATATTCGGCTCCTTTAAACCCAGCTTGCATCTAGCAAGCTCTTGGAACAATAGAATTTTATAAACCATATTGGTAACAAAACTACATGCACTCTGAGCTCTGTGGTCACAGAAGCAGACAATGGCCTGAAGTGTGGATTCGAGCATTCTGGGAGAAACTAGACAGGAACCAGCCACTGTGAGCCAGTGTGGAAGCAGCAGCATCTGCACTCTGGTTCAGCTGCCCACCCCCAACCCCATGCCCGCTTCTGCAGCCCAGCTTCCGGCCCATCCACAATGGAAATGCCACATGTGAACACGTGCGCCTGCAGAGAGAGGCCAGATCTGGAGGGGCCACCACTTAATTCATTTTGTTCCGCAGCAAGTAAGCAGGTCAGTCTAATTCTTGATGCATAGATCAGGGTAGGAAGTATGCTTCTATGAAAGCATACCCGCTCCCTCCCACCTCACCCCAGCCCAGCAATGACTGCATTCAGCCAGGAGCTCTGGGCAAGAGGTAGCGAGATTAACAAAAAGGTTGATCGGCAGGCCCAAGAGCAGGGAGCAGCGCAGCCCATAATTGGGAAAACCGAACAACAGAGCCATGTTTGCCAAGGAGGAAAAGCCTCCTTTGTTCTAAAATAGCACTCCATGTTTAGTTAAAAGATAGACCCCAACGACCCTTAATGACTCCTAGTGGGTTGCTTTGTGCCTCTAATAGGACCCACGGCTCTTTGGCTCACTTTAAATTACTACCAAGTGGTGTGTAGGTTGGGACTTCTTCAGGGAAAGAACACCAATCTGAGAGGAAAAGCTATTCCTTAGCAACGAAGGAAAAAGGAAGGAGATGGTTCCTTTAATGCAGTCTGAACTAGGATCTGGCTCAGTGGAGATGGAGCAAAAATAGTTTCTCCTCTGTGCCAGGTGCCCAAGTTCCACCTTAAAGCAAGCTCACAGAGCCCAGCCTCAGGATGCCCATGACACAGATGGCATCTCAGTATGGGACACCCCTTACAGTACTAGCAGGGGATAGACATTAAGAGATCTTAAGTAAGTCTGCAGCCAGGATATCGAGGAACATGGTCATTTGGTTGGTGTGTTTTTAACCACTCTCTTTCCCCCCAATGACAAGAAAGCTGAAGGAAAGATGTTCTTAGTCTGGTGACAATGTGGACAATGTAATTATCCACTATGGCATTGGCTGTCAAACCTGCTGGATGTGGCTGAAACAGAATGGCATTCACTTAAAAAGATTAATGTAGCAAATATACCCCACACTATAAGGGCCTCTGGAGCTCTGTTTGTGTGTGCATGGGTAAACACATTCAACAAGATGCCCCAGGCTGTCTGGTATGCCCACAGTGGTCCACCTGTAATTCCCATGTTGGCTTCTCTTCCCAACTGAATGCAAGACTCAGAAACTTCGCCACTCTCCAGAAAGAGCTCATTCTACAACAGTGTAATTTCAGTGTGGTAACTGGAAATTCCTCACCCGGAATCCAAAAGCACTTTCCATCACACACACCATAGTAAGCATTTTGAATCTTTTGAATATTTGACTTCCAGCCAGTTTTCCATCAAGAAGTCTCTCTTGCCTTGAAGCCCTTGTCCCCATGATTCTAGTCTCTCTGTCCCCAAATTCAGTGCTGGCCCAACCTTTCATCCAAGTGCCCTTTACAAACTCTTTGCTTGTAGATCAACAAAACAAAGTTTCTAGATGAAGGATCTGCTCACTATCAGAAACAAGTACAATATAAAACAACAACCTGTGGTTTCAAACTTAACAACAATTTTGAAATAGAATCCAAGAATAACACCAAACAAAACAACAGTTCAAGGAACTGTAGAGATGGCTCAACCATTAAGAACATTTATTGTCATTTCAGAGGACATTTTCCAGAACACATTATTAGGTGGCCTCAGCAGGCACATAAACATGATTTAAAACAACAACAATAAATTATTTTAAAAAATCTTACAGCTAACCCTGTATCTTTGTTGATTATGTATGCCACAGATGCAGGGCGAGGTCTGGAGAGTATGCATTCTAGAGTTTTCTTTTGTGATACTGCATAGAGTTTAGAACCACAACCATGTATTGCCTCTTGGTGGCTGTCAGCCAATGCTACAAAAACATCTGGGACTATTATTCTCTGTGGTCCTGTCCCTTGTACAAAATGCAATCCAGAATTCTGAGGGCTTTTGCTGTTTTGTTTTGTTCAGTAAGTACATGTTCACATTTAGCCTGTTTGAATTCATGTCCAGATATAAAATGCGATACTTCTTCTTTGCCTGTCAAATCCTTAATACTAGTCACAAGCAACAATTAATTCATGCTTAAGAAAGAGATGAAGTAGCCAAACTGTCCACCATTCCTCAAGTTATCCATGAATCAATGGGCTGGCTCATTGTAATCGATCCACACACTCCTCCTGTTCTGTTTCTAACACCTCAGCAGTTTTGTTCTTAATGAAGTCTGTAGTCAGGCTCCGGTCAATAATAGGATCTACTCAACACTGAGCCCTCAAAACTCAACAGAACTGTACTGTTGTTACCACATCAATAGACAGTCCCATGTCTCGTCTGTGCTCGCTAGGAAGGCTGAACCTTAGAGTCCCAGCACAGTACTGGAGGTGAATGGCATCCCAGAGTCAATCCAGATGTTAGAATGGAGGCATTTCAGAGCTGTAAGGATCTTCTCACTTGATCTAGTTAGATTCAGTACAGTTACTGGAGACTTGGGGAGACCCAATGAATTAGTGAAGATCACACAAGAGTGTGAGCCAGGGAAATATCTGAGCCCAGAGAGAAACCAGATGATTGCCAGGATAGGGTATCTGGGGAAGCCTTGGAGCTAGAGAAACTCACTTAGATGAGTTAGAAAACAGAACAAAGGCCCTTCTAGTCAAAGATCAGTGAATAACAAATCTGCTTTCCTCAAGCTGTTCTTGTTTGGTCAGGAGCCCCCAAACAATACCTGTGAAACTATGAGAAGAGAGACAAGGCCTGTGGGAATGCCTACTGCGTGGGCTCGCCCTAAATGCTTCTAAAGTTCTGCCACATGGAAACCGGAAGTGAGGTAATAAGCAAAAGCTGTACCCCACGGGACATAAAACCCAACTGACACCGCTTGGCCCATTGCATAGGGTGACTCATTGTTCTACAAACCCCAAAGAACCCTTGTTATCTGCCCCCCACAACCCTTTCTTCCAAGGCCGAGCCTGAGTTCTGCAGTGTGGCTCCAGCCAACATCTTAATGCCACATTACCTAGAGGTTGTATTTGAGGCCTGAGCTAGGCTACTCTACAGCCTGTGGGACATAGAAGATGGCTTCTGCTGCTAGCTTTCTGTCTGTATTGGTGGATGTAGAAGGAAGATCCAGAACCTGACCCCAGGGACATCTTGCCTCCTTAGCTATCTCAGACATTTTATATGCATATAGCCACGGTTATCAACTCAAACGTCAGAGATGCTGATGTCATCTGGAATAGCAATATTCCTCTTTTCTCTGACAGAAGCTTAAAAAGTAACAGAGCTAAAACTGAGTCTTCCCTCACGATGGGGTTCTGAAAGATTTTCTTCAAAACCCCTGAAATTTCAACAAAAGGACTATAAGGTTAAAAGCACCTGAGGACCTGGGCTTTGACAGACACTGTGACTCAGTCATCTGGTATTCTTAGACCTGTGGGAAGTATCCATTCCATCCTTCCCTCTGGCAGACAAGACACTTCCTTGAAACATGTCACTGGGATGGAGACCTTGGCTTTGAATGGAATGGTTCTTGGTCTCTCCATAGGAAGCCTTGCTTTCTCAGATTTGCCAGTCACCCAAATGCGGAAAACTGACGTCTGTGTTCTTGGCCCTACCCTCAATGATAGGACTGAAGGGTTCACCAGAGCATCCCCCAGCTAGGATACATGCTAGTGCATAATAGGGTTTGAAGGAAGTTGAATTCAAGGTTACCTGGCATATGTACCACTGTGTATGGCCCATCAGTGGCTCCACTGCCATGAAATAAACATTGTAATTAAATAAGGTTGTATTAAATATTCATGTTCATGTTCAATGTTTACTTTGTAATATGAGGAAAAAAATAAAGGTTCTGATAGATAAGATGGAGAAACATCACATCTAACTAATGCTTGCTGGCTCCTTCCTTCAAATCCTCAAAGGTGGCAGTGGGAGGAGACAGAACAGAAACTTCAAAGCCAGACAGACTAGAGCTTTAATCCTGGAGCCAACATATTTCACCAGGTCACTTAAGGCAAGTCATTAATGCTCCCTGAACCTGGGTTTCCATCCAATTGAAAAACTTCTTTTCTAGGCTCATCGGGACATAAAGTGATATGTTTACAATGCTTCCTCAGAACAAACAACCGACAAATGCTGGCTTGCCTCTCTTGGTATCAAAGTGGACCGTGGTGTGTGGATGGTGTATTAAGTTAGGATTTCGCTGGACTGTTTCTGTCAAGATTTGCTGTTCACACTCACCCACAGAGGGCACACGATGAGAACTTCCTTCTTGCCTGATTTATTTGCCAGAGGTATACAATGTGCCTGGAGACCTTCCTCTCAAATACATCACCTCCACCTCTGAGTTTCTGAGTTTCTTTTCCAGTTTTGGAAAGAGAAGCAAAGACAAAAACAAGACAAAAAAAACTATGAGAAGAACAGAGGTGCCCCATTTTGTCTTCACAGGGAGTCTGAGGAAGAGCTTAGCTCTTGCCTTCTGCCTTATTTTCCCTTTCTCATCCCCCTTCTCACCACCCTCCCCTAAGGCATGTGTTTTCTTAATCTTTCACCTCTTTCATATTGAACAGTTTTGGAGCCCTAATAAAGAGCTAGGAACACACACACACACACACACACACACACACACACACTTGAGAAAAGGAATGAATGGACCACAATCCCATCCTCAGCTGTTTAATTCAAAAACTGTCCTTTCCTTGATAGGGCTAAGCTCGTCCTACCTTCTTCTGCCTTTCCCAGAACTCGACCAGATAACAGGGTGTTCCTTTGCCCAGCCCTTCTCCTCATTTCCAGTCACACAATCTGGGAAATGAGCAAGTCAGGCATCAGCAGGCCTGAGAGCACCAAGACTCCATATAAGGGTATAAGCTTACCACAGGGAGGAAAAACTAGAGTACACATAGGACACAAAAGCCCAAGAGAGCAACCCACACGCAGAAGCCTGTGACCTTTCTGGACACAATTAAGAAGCTCAAGGTGAAATCCTCCTGTTATCCAGGTCAGTTGTAAAGTTGTCAGCACTGTCCCTACAAAAGAAGGACAGGAGGAGAGGACATAGACAAGAGAAGGCCACATAAGGAAGAGACAGAAGCTGGAGTGAGTTGGACACCAGTCACAGAACACCAGAAACCATCCTTAGCTAGAAGGCTTAGGAATAGAACGCCTGCCAGCCTAGAGAGGGAGCAGGGGCAGGGGTCTGCTTGCATTGAAGACAGACCTCTGCCCTCCAGCACTGTGAGAAGACATATTTTGCTGTTTTACACCACAGAGTTTGTAATAATTACTTTAGCAACACTACAGCACTAACGTAATCCCTTAAGGTCCAACTCTACTGCTTTTAAGGATGCTATGTTCTACTCCCTACTATGAGGCGAGGACCACAGCCTCGAAGGGAGAACTGACATATCAAAGGCCTTGGGCCTTAGTCCCTCCTGTCCCACCTCTTCCACAAGCCCAACAAGAGCCACCAAATGAACCCTTTCTTTTTCTAATTTTAAAAACTTTATTAATCTCTCGCTCGCTGGCTCGCTCTCTCGCTCTTTCTCTCTCTCTCTCTCTCTCTCTCTCTCTCTCTCTGGGGTGGTGGTAGTGGGTACAACAGAATACTTGTAGAGGTTATGGGAAGCACTGTATAATGGCTTCTATACATCCACCTTTACACAGATGACAGGGTTTGAACCCCGGTCACTCGGTTTGGACTGCAAGCTCCTTTCCCCACTGCACCATCTCATGCCCCAGAGACTGGCCCGTGATCTCCAAAGCTGTTGTTCTCCATTAGCTCTCCAAAGACGTCCTGCATAGCCCAAAGGCTTCATCAAGCCTGCTCTTGCCAAGACATAAGAGCCAGAACCCCATCTGCTCTTTCCTACCTACCCCGCTTTCTTGCTGTTCGCCCCAGCGGCCCTCAGAGGAACTGCAGCTTCTAAAAAGCAAGAGACTCAATAATCACCCTGAATGCTGCTACTTCCTCCTTCCCACCTGTCCACTCTTCCTAACACTAACAAGAGCTAGTCTGCCCTCTGATGGCCCCCATCACCCCACTCTATCAATTCCAAACTGTGTCAGTCTTTGGGATTTTTCTTGATTTGTTCTATGGCAAAATCACCAGCGTTTGCTTCCTTTTGTGTCCAGGAACTCCAAATGTCACCTCTTCAGAGATGTCTATCTATCTAAGATACCCCCTCAACCCCACAGCTGTTTTCTCGGCTGCTGCGTTCGTTCTCTCTGTGTCATTATCACACTTGGATGCATACTACTTCTTTGTAACATTTTCTCCCCTCTTTCCTGCAAAATCCAAGTTCTAAAACTCAACCCGTGTGTCCAAAGTCCACCACCCCCTTATTATAACTGCACTTTCCAAATCAATTATGGTTCAATTTTCAGTATGGCAATATTAAGTGGAAAGTTTCAGAAATAAACAATTCATGAGTTTTAAATTGCAGACCGTTCTGGGTAGCATGATCAAGTCTTACATCATCTTGCTCCATCCCATGCAGGACGTCACCCAAAATGTGAATAATCCCTCTGTCCAGTGCATCCATGCTGTATATAACTCGACTTGCTTGTCACAGCTAGCCAAGGGTGTTATCGGTCACACAACTGCAGTAGACAGAAGCTTCAGGCAGAGGCTTGTGACGTGTCCCCAGTAGATAAGAGGGACACCTATGGCTCAGCAGAGAAGTCATTTAAGAAACCTTTGCTGAATGCATTTCAAATGGCTGTCAGTAACCAAATGAATATGCGAAACACCCCCTTGATCTGTGCCTTCCAAGTTGGTAGCTATAGCCATATGTGGCTACTGAGTGCCTAAAATCAGACTAGTATAATTGTGCTGTGTTAGAAATAACACATACACACCAGATTTAGAAGAATGGGTGGAAAAGAGAATGCCAGAGTTCTTATAAATAATTTCCACATTAGCTGGGCTTGGTGCTTCATGCCTGTATCCTAACACTTGGGAGGTAATGGTGGGAGGATCAGGCATTCACAGTCAGTCTCAACTGCATAACAAATTCAATTCAAGCCAGCTTCAGTTTTATATGACCTTGCCCCCTCCAAAAATATAACAAAAATAATTAATGTTTTCGCCCCTCGTATATCAAAATGATAACTTTGATATATGTATTTGTTAAAATGCTTGTTTAAAATACATACTTGTTTCTTTTCTTTCTTTACTTAAAATGTACACTTACCTTGTGTTTGAGTCCATATTCTATTCCTGCTGAATAGTCTGCCCCAGCCAGAGACTTCTGGACCACTATGCTTTCTCTCTGAGGCCCAGCAGAACTCTGGGACTTTTTGGCATGCCTTTCAGTAGAATAAAACAGTCTGTGGCAAGTCATCCCCCTCAATCAAGAAAACACACATAAATCGATTGGCTGCCTCCTGATAAGTATGCATAAACCTGTGAGCCTGGGATGCTATTGACTTTATTTCTGCCACTATTATTCATCTTTGGCCTAATCAGCCAGCGCATTATAAACTCCCTCAGCAGGAGTAGCACACCTTTATCTTCCTTTACCTCTTGCCTGGTCTAGAGTCCTGTCACATCCTTTACCACCTTCTAGGACAGATGACAAATCAACCAGCAGCCTTAGCCTCTGTCGTAGCAGCTTCAGGGAAAGACAAAGAGAATTGACTCAGTCTTAAAATGTCAAATGAATCATGATGCCACAATGACTTATACCTATTCAGAAAACTGGCTTGCCTCTGACATTCCTAGCATCTGCGATTACATTATTACCTGTTCAGTAACCTGCGGGGGTTAATCTGAAACTTCAAGCAAGCTTCCAACTTCTTGACCAGGAAATGTTCAAGAAAGGTTCGAGAGGCCTGGCCAATGAGAGTTAAGGGGTGATCTCCTGGGGGTGGTGGTGAGGAAGCAGGAAGGATTGACCCAAAAGACAGGTGAGTATATGAACACCACCTGTACCAATCACAGCTCCTTATGTGGTTAACTTCTACCAAGGTGGGAAGGTAAATAGAAAGGCAGTATTTGGAGACCCCAATCTATATGGCATTGTCTTGCATAGTTTGTGCCCTTAGGCGTCCCCTGACCACAAAACCTTTCACTTTTGTCAACTTCTCAGAACTATACATTCCTCTGCTCTGGAGGGAGTCCTTCCTAGCTGACAGTCATTCACATCAGGGGCGACCTCCAGTGCATTTTCCAGGAAGAAGTAGTTTTTAAATCTGTCGCAGACAGTAAGACCTTTCTCACTGTTATTTATCAAGGTTGACATCTCGACTGACAAGCCAGGTAAACTGTTTTCTCAACAGTAAACCCAAGTATAGATCCACGAGGTAATAGTCCTCAGGCCACCGGAAGTATCCCCCAGACTGCAATCACTCACTCCATGGGGAACTTTTTTGCCACAATATTCACAAGTTATCCACTTGAATCTCAGAAGACTGAATTAATAAAACGGTAAAGATATCATACTCTCAACCTGAAGAGGACCAGTGGTGGATCTCGGGCTACTGCCCTAAAGAAGAGAAGCCTCCCCGTTCTCCCTAGCAGCAGCCCAAAGTGTTATCCTTCAACCAGAGATGCTAAGACTCGAAAGGAACTTTCTCAGCCACAGGATTTTATATTCCCTGCTTAGTCCTCATGGGGAGTGGGTTTCAGGCTGCCCTGAGATCAACAGAGATTGATTCGCTGCAGTCATACTGCGCTGCTCCCAAGAGGCTTCTGTCAGAGTTCTATGCCTTTTGTTCTTAGTTGGTGTGAGGAGTCATCTTATAAAACTAGGAAGGGCCAAGAGATGCCTCAGTGACTAAGAGTTCTTGCTGCTCTTCCCGAGGACCTGAGTTCAGTGCCCAGCACCCATGTCAAATGAATTACAATCAACTTTAACTCCAGTTCCAAGTAACCTGATGTCCTCTTCTGGCCTCTGTGGGAATGCACACACACATGTGCTCACACACACGTGTATACACACGCATATACACATACACATATGTACACATACACATAAATAAATAAATAAACAAGTCTTAAAAAACAAAACAGTAACTCTAACTGGACAACCTTGTAAACATCTGGCCAAAACCTATACTTCAACAAATGACCTTAACATATGGAAGAAAAGCCAAATGTGAAAACATTCACTCTCGATAGTAATCAAATAATACAAATAGAATCCTAAATGCTTTTAAATTGGTAAATACAAAAAATATGTTTTCAGTCAAAGTGTAGTAAAGTAGGTGTTTTCACATACCAATTTTGGCAATGTAACTTAACACAAGCGTTTAGAAAGACAATCTACAAGTCTTAAAATATGCTCACACTTCAGCCCTGAAAATTTTTGAAACACTTATCTGAACACACAATTGTGAGTGCACGTGCATGCATATATGTTTAGTTTGGGTGGGGGATGGGTACTAGAGAATGGGAGATCAAATCCAGAGAGGCTTGAATGCTAGACAAGTGCAGATTTTTAAAAACTAGATATTAATAATAAAGATATTAAGCTGTATTTATGATAGTGAAAATGGACCAACTAGAAGAGCCAAAAGTAAGATAGTGGCTTAAATAGACAATGGAACATAGATATGCTACTAGCCTATCATTAACAATCTTAATTACATTAATGAATTAATTTAATTAATTAAAATTAATCTTAATGGTGGCCCGTGCCTGTAAACCCATACTACAGAGACTGAAGCAAGATGATCTCAAATTCAATGTCGGCCTGGGCTATATTTTTTCATAAAATAAACGATTCTGGAGGCAAGTGATTTTCAGTAATATTGTAAGAGCTTTTGTGGACTAATTATTCTTCTGGAAACAATTAGAAGCTGCAAAAAGAAAATTAAACAAACAACAATGGAACCCTCCGGGCTGGAACTTCTGGTTTCTAGTCCAGCACATAAGGAGCTTGGAAGGAGTCACTCTCATCCTCATAAGAAAAATGTCACAGATCAAGGATATAGCTCAATGCCAGGGCATTGGCCTATATCCCAATACTAATAATAACAGTAGTCACAATAAAGAAAAGAAAAACAAAGAGTAAAGCTAAACAAATAAAAAAATATCAATAGCTTTTCTTTAACTCATCAGAAAACTGAAGCCACAGCGCATTGTGGTTTGAATAGAAATGGCACCCTGGCCTCATGGATGTGTGTTAGATGTCCAGGGCATACCGGGAGGTGCTACTTTGAGAAGTTATGGAAGCTTCAGAGGCAGAGCCTAGATAGAGGAAGCAGACCCTCGGAAGTGTCTCATCATTGTCTTTTCCTGTCTTTGCTGCTTCCTGCCTGCCGCAAGGTGAGCAGCTCTCCTCCATCAGATGCTCCTGTCACCCAGGAGCCAAACACATGGGCTCAAGCAACCATGGACCAAAGTCCTAAAACATGAGCCAAAATAAATAAACTCTTCTCCTTGTTTCTCTGAGGGGCTTGGTCACAGCCATGAGAAGCAACAAATTCTCTCCAAACACAAGAGGTAGATAGAACAACCATAGCTTACTGGAGCAGAAACCCAGCAAGGAAATGTCCACGAGACCAATACTGAGAGGGAGATTTTAACATGCAATTGGTGGATTTCTAGAAACTCATTATGGACAAACCTAAGAGTTAAAATCCCTGGAGAAGGAGGAAGTCTTAGGGATCACCACACTTTTGTAAGTTTTGTGTCACCCCTGTGCTTCTGGCAAGCCATCTAAACATATATCCCAAGTATTCTCGTCTTCTCAATAAAGCCCCTCAACAGAAACCATCTTGCCATAGTCTAACTTACCGGGGTTCTCTTAGAACCTAACTGGTCCCCCCAAAGGAAAATGCTCACCTCCAACCATCTCTAGCCTTCCATGTGGCATGGGAAGAACTTCTTAGTTTCTTGCTTCACTGTTTGAATTTAGGTATAAAATGTTCCCCCAAAGACCCATTGCCATCCTTGGTGCTATAATGAGGTGACGGAATTCCAAGGCAGCAAGGCTCACTGGAAGGAAGTCAGGCAATTGGGGCGTGCCCTAGTGGGGGTTATGGGAGCTCAGCTCTTCCTTCTCATGTCTTAGTTTAACATCTGGTGCTAAAGAATTCCTCCATCACATTCCCCTGCCATAAGATACACTGCCTCCAGGGGCCCCAAAGCCACCAGTTCAAGTGACCCACACTGTGACCTTTCTTCCTTTTTAGTTAATTCTCTCAAATATTTAATCACAGAATCAGAAACTGACTAAAGAAACTCACCTGAGGCAAACTAAGAAGCATGCATCACGGTTACAGCCCAGGGCACATACTTATTAGAAGAATAACTCTATTAATAATCCCGGGGACATGCACTTCTGGTCTTCCCTCTGATTCGCCCACTCTACTGCCGCATCAACAGTACTCCTTATAATGTCAGAAGGTACAGCAGAAAAAACTGCAGACTCTAGATTTTATTAACGTGTCTCTAGGGTAAAACCAAAGACAACAGGAAAAACAAGCACCATCAGAGCTCTGATACCCTAGTTTTAGAAAACAGGACAGCCTGACCCCTAGCCAGGTGAACATAGAACTTCACCTTTGCCAACCTCGGATCCTTCTAACTCAAATGCATCAGGGCAGTTACAAAGAAAAATGATGCTGGGCGGTGGTGGCGCACACCTTTAATCCCAGCAGTTGGGAGGCAGAGGTAGGCGGATCTCTGTGAGTTCGAGATCAGCCTGGTCTAGAGTGAGTTCCAGGATAGTCTCCAACACTACAAAGAAACCCTGTCTAGAAAACCAAAAAACAAAATCAAAAACAAATGTCCAAGACTACGAGGGAACATCTTTTTGTTTTGTTTTGTTTTGCTTGCTTGTTTTTGTTTTTGTTTTTGTTTTTGTTTCGAGATAGGGTTTCTCTGTAGCTTTGGAACCTGTCCTGGAACTTTCTCTGTAGACCAGGGTGACCTCAAACTCACAGAGATCCTCCCGCCTCTGCCTCCCAAGTGCTGGGATAAAAGGGTGCACCACCATCACCTGGCTGACATTTAAATACTTGGTCCCCAGTAGGTGGTGCTGTTTGGGGAGGGTTAGGAGGTGTGACCCTGCTGAGGAAGGATGTTATTTGTACAGTACTTTCTAGAGAGTAAAAAGCCAAACCCATGTCGTTCCCTCTCTCTGCTCCCACTATTGCTAAAGATGTGAGCCCTCCACTTCCTGCCCCTGTCACTACGCCTGCTCCTTTTGCCATGCCTTCTTTCCACCATCTTGGGCTCTTACCCATCTGTAATCAGAAGCCGAAATAAATCCTTTCTTATATAAATTGCCTTGGTCCTGGCGTCTTATCACAACACTATATAATAAGTTACGTAAACGCCTTCAATGGGCTTACCCTTAAAATGACCACAGCTGAGGAAAGAATCCAGGAGCTTGAAGGAATGACAAAAGGAAGTTCCAAAACTGAAATGCAAAGAGAAAAAAAAGGCCAAACAAGACAACACAGTATATAAAATCTGTGAACAATTACAGGAGAGCAGACGGGGACTATGCAAAGGTAAGGGAGCAAGGGGAGGAGAGACTATGCGAAGCAACAATGACTGGCTTTCCATACACACCAAACCACAGATCCCAGAAGCTCAGGGAGCACCCAGGCAGTGTAAATACCCAAATACCCACGCCAAGGCCTAACATTCAAACGGAAAATTATGGAAACCAGAGACAGCTGTGAAGGAAGCTACAGTGGGAAGGATAGGGGAGGGGATGGGGGCGTGATCAGACTTCTCTTCAGAAACTACAAACAAGGAGGAAGTGGAGCAGAATATGTGTGCTGTGAAAAAGAAAACCCTAGCAATCGAGAATTCTATAACCAGCAAAACTATCAAATCATCCTGAGGCACCCCACAGTTATGCACAATTTTTGGACTCCCGGGGATTAAATCCAGAACCTTCTCAGATGCTAAGCCAAGTACTCTACCACTGAGCTACATTCCTAACACAATAAGGAAAGATATGCCTTGTTAACATTAATTAAAATAAGTCTAGAGTGCTATTTTACCTACTGACAAAGCGGAGTCCAGAACAAGAAGAACCACCAGAGACAAGGAGGCAATATATTAATAGCAAAGGGGTTAACTCTCCAGAAAGACATAACCCTTAATTTGTGCACCTAAAAGCAGAGTGTCAAAATAGGACAGAATGAAACCAAGGCAAAATCTGCGAGAGCCGCATGGAACAGCAGATGAACCAACTCTGACAGTTGGAGACTTCGAGACCTCACCATGAGTAACTGACAGATTCAGCAGGCAGAAAATCATTAAGGACATAATTGAAGTGAGTAGCACCATCAGTCAACTGGTTATAATTGACATCATCAGACTATTACACCCAACAACAGAATACATGCTCGTCTCAAACTCACGTAAAATGGGTCATCCATCAGGAGAAATCCTATTTTGAGCTGTAAAATACGCCTTGAAGTGTAAAGACTAGAAATCGTATGAAGTCTGCTATGGGGCCAGAAGGGCTTTGGCAACTCAGCAGCTGGGCAACATATTTCCAAGTAACACGTGGAAATTTGTTGCAACTTCATTATTTTACCTTTTTTTTAAAAAAAAAAAAGTGAGAGAACACTAATATCAAAATTAAAACAGGGGACATCATTTCAGAGTTCATGAGCACTGAAATACATAACTACAGTACATTCACAATGTATAATGTACAAGTATATTTATGTATAATACACAAATATAATACATCTAAGGTACTTGACAGCCTAAGTGAACCTCGAAAGACGTCATCTGACAGAGCTCACACAGTGACAATCTGAGCAGTTCCCTATGTATTGAATTGAATCAACAATCTTTTGTCTTCCAGAGCAAAAATTTCAGAGTCAGATGGACTTTCCTAGGGTGAGGCCTATCTGTTGCCATCCAGATGTGCTGACTTCTGTAATTTCCCAAAATATGAGAAACTTAGCTGCAAATTTGTGGTAATTGGGGTGGGGGGCTGCATTTGTGCTCTTTCCTGCTAAAAAAATTAAATATATTAACATGTTGAATCCAGTAGTGAGTCAAGAAAATTACACAGCATGACCAAGTGGAATTGAAACCAAGCATGAAAAGCGGGCCCATTGTTCAAATATCAATTACTGCGGTCCATTACATCAATACATTAAAGCAGAAAAAAATACGATTGTGTTAACAGATGCAGAAAAGGCATTCAATAAAAAATAATACCTATTCATAATAAAAAAAACTCTCACAAAACTGTGAATAAACAGGAACTTTAAACCTCAAATTGGTTTTAAAAACTATTAAGAATTAAAGCCAACATCTAACATGATAATAATAGTAATAACCTAGGAATTTTCCGATTCAAATTTAGAACACGGAAGGCTGCTCACTCTTGCTATTCACCATCACCCCAGAAGTCCCAACTAATGCAGAAAGACTAGAAGAAAAGTCAGTGGTACATGAATTAAGAAGTAATAAATAAAAGTTTCTGTGTTCAAATGGCATCAGTTATGCAGGAACTCACTCAAACAAAAAGTAAAATCATGGAAGTGGGAACCACGAGGCAGCTTCACATGTGACACAGAAGTCGGTCATCTTCCTACGCACCAGCAGTGGATGTTGAAACCAACACAAAGTGATGTATGTTAGGACCAAAGAAGCAGGAGATTTGGTGATGAATCAATCAATGTGAGGAACACCGCAACGGTCTCATGGAAGAAATCTAGGATCTAAACAACTAGAATAGGTTCCCCACATGAGGAGAGGTCTGAGATGTCCCCACCCCAAATATGTCTATATAGTCAGTGCAACACAAGAAAAAAACACTAGCAAGTCACTGCACAAATAAACACATGAATTCTAAAATTTATCTGGAGAGGCAAAAGCCCAGAATAGCCAACAGAGTGTCAAAAGTAAAGAGCACAGATGAAGAACAGGAATTACCAGCCTTGACACTTGCTACACAGCTACAAACACACAGATCAACAAAATAGAATGGAAAGCCCAGAAGTAGACCCACACAGCTATGATCAACTCATCTTTGACCAAGGAGAAAACATAGCTATTGTTTCCTTTCTGTCCTTCCTTCCTTCCCTCCTTCCTTCCTTCCTTTTCTTTTCTTCTTCTCTTATGACAAATGCTGCTGAATCAACTCGACATGTAATAGACATACAAAAATAGATACTGACCTTATACAACTCACAAAAGTGCACCCACAAAAGTGCAACTAAATGTAAAACTGCATAAAAATGTAAGAAAAAACATGGGGTGTCTGAGTTTTATATGTAACAAAATTATGTTCTTTTCAAACAATTAAGTTAGACTTTTTTAAAACTCACTCTATTGAGCTATTTTTAGAAAAACCACAAACTCTCAGAAAATTATCCCAAAACAAATGTTTGATTAAGGATTTTTTGATGAAAAATAGACAGATAATTCTTAAAACATGACAATAAGAAAATAAACGATTGTGGTTTGAATCAAAATTGCCTCCATAGGCTCCAGTTTCGAAGTCTTGATCATTAGGGAGTATCATTACTTGAGAGGAATTAGGAGGTGCGGCCTTGCTGGAGGAAGTGTGTCACTGGGTGTGAGCTTTGGGGTTCCAAAAGCTTAAGCCAACCCATTGTCTCTCTCTTTCTGCTGCTTGCAGATCCAAACGTAGAACTCTCAACTTCTCCAGCACCATGTCTGCCTGCAAGCTGCCATGCTCCTCACCATGATGATAATGGACTAAACCTCTGAAACTGTAAGCCAGCCCCAAGTAAATGTTTCCCTTTATAAGAGTTGCTGTGGTCATGGTGTCTCTTCACAGAAATAGAAACCTTACTTAACTAAGACAACTATCTAATTTAAAAATGAGCAAAAGATCTACATGAACAGTTGACACACACACAAACCATTCATACAGCAAATAAGCACATAAAGAGGTACCCACATTACCTATATTTAAAGAATTATAAGTTAAAACGATGTGGTTAACCACACACCTACAGAGTAGCCAAAGCCAAATCACAAAGAGCATAAAGTTTTGGTGAGCATGTGGAATCAGAGAATCCCCCACCCACCCACCCCAGTGTTGGTGAGAATGTAAAACAGTAGTCTGGGACTGTTTTACAAAATGTACTCCTTCGTAGCAGACAAATAAAAAAGAGTATAAGAGCCAGAAGACAGGAAGAAGTGCTGTAGAGAGCTGTCTTCCAACACAGCATGCCTGTGCACTCTTGACCTCCGAAGCGGCTGTGGCCTACTGCATAACATTGGACCTATCCATAGTCTATGATGGATGGGGGAGGGCTCATGGTTCCCATCCGTCTTTGAGGACCTATTGGCAGTTAATAGCTGCCAGGAAAGGGAGAGTGGTGTAACTACTGGTGAGTTATCCATGCTCTATTCAATAATCACACCCATGCTCATACAACTCTAATGCAACAGAGTGGGACACACACACACACACACACACACACACGTGCACACACACATCATGAAAGTCTAGGGGAGATTAGTTGGAAATATAAAGGGGTTCAGAAGGAGGGGGAAGGACTCCAAGAAAGTAATGCAAGCGAATGTTATCAAAATTCATCATATGTGCATATTATATTGCCAAGAAGTAATTAATAGAAATGACCATACCCATACAATCTGGCAGTCATGCTCTTTGGAATTTACTCAAGAGAGCTGAAACTATATCCACACAAAACTCCCACACACAAATATTTATAGCCTCTTTATTCATAATTAGCAAAACTTAGAAACAACCAAGACATCCTTCAACAGCTGAATAAACAGCATGACACATCCTCACAATGTGTGAAGTTTAAAGACTTCTTCACTGTCGTCCCAAGCAGACTCAAGCACCAGGTCTAGCTGGTCATGTGTTCCAGGTTGATAGGACCGTTCCTTGACACAAATTCCCTTTCTTGCCTTCCTCTTTCTGTGACACAGTGACATTCAGACACACCAGAGGAACCCTTTGCACTATGCTGCTTACTCACTGTGACTACCAACTAAAACCATTGTCTATGGCTTAGGTTCCTGCCTTCCCTCTCCCTCTATGCCCAACCCTCCTACTTCCTCCTTCTCTTCCCTCTGCTTTCATCTCTCTTTCCTCCCTTTCTCCCTCCCTCTCCATCTCCTCTCCTGCCCTATCCTTCCTTTTTT
>LOEQ01000698.1:200719-213882 GCA_001685075.1 Bramus lutescens | reverse complement strand
ACAACTTCCTTTCTGGCTTTGGGCCTAGCCATACTCATCCCTTCCCATTCTCAGCCCAGATCCTCCTTCTGGCTCTGCTCTTGGGAGTCAGAAGACAAGAGTTTCTCTGCATTACCATTCCAGTCCTCCATGCAGCTGTGACTTTGAATAGTAACATGCTTGGACAGAAAAAAAAAAATACCTCTTGCATCCACAATGGAAAATGTAGCTCAAATCCAAAGACACTGTCACAGCCCTGACTTATAGACAGGGAAACCCCTGGGAGGTACCTGACCATCCAAAGCCCTCTCTCCAGGCATGTGACTTGGCTGGGACACACAGGGGTGCCGTTTGGCCATTCCCAGTACCATACCACTTCTGGGGGCCAGGCCAGGTCAGCCAGTGTNACAACTTCCTTTCTGGCTTTGGGCCTAGCCATACTCATCCCTTCCCATTCTCAGCCCAGATCCTCCTTCTGGCTCTGCTCTTGGGAGTCAGAAGACAAGAGTTTCTCTGCATTACCATTCCAGTCCTCCATGCAGCTGTGACTTTGAATAGTAACATGCTTGGACAGAAAAAAAAAAATACCTCTTGCATCCACAATGGAAAATGTAGCTCAAATCCAAAGACACTGTCACAGCCCTGACTTATAGACAGGGAAACCCCTGGGAGGTACCTGACCATCCAAAGCCCTCTCTCCAGGCATGTGACTTGGCTGGGACACACAGGGGTGCCGTTTGGCCATTCCCAGTACCATACCACTTCTGGGGGCCAGGCCAGGTCAGCCAGTGTNGGGGGGGTCCTGCTGCTTTGAGTGGTTCAGACAGCTCAGTTGCTGTTTTCAGAATCAGAACAGCACCCCCTAGGGTGTGCCAACAAAAGTAACTTCACGATTATGTGGCACTGTCCCTTAAAATACATGGAGAGAGAAAGGGAAACACTCATGCACTGTTGGCAGGGAGAAAGAGCTGCAGCTACTCTGGGAAAGCTAGATGACTCCTTAAAGGCCAAAACAGGCAACTACCTGCCATGGTGAATCTTGGCAGCCAACCTGATTACATCTGGAGTCAACTGAATCCAAGCTACTGGGCACTCCTGTGGGGGAGGGGGTTCTATAATCAAATCATTTGAAGCAGGAAGACCCATCCTAAATCTGGACCACACTTTCTGGTGGCAACTGGAATCCAAGGACATGTAAAAGAAACTTTGTTTCCTCCTCCTTGCCCTTACTCTCCCTGGCAAGTCCATCTGTCCTGTTGCTGTGGCATTCCCTCACGGCCCTTAGAACCTACTTCTTCAGAGTTCCAACCCAGACTGAAGACCAGCGGCTCTCCAGGAATCCTCTGCGCCTTCAATGCCAGACTGGGACTGAAGAAATCCAACCTTGTGGACTGACCTGAACAGCTACTGGGTTCCCACCCTCTCACTGTGAGTCAGCCATTGTTGAACCACCCAGATGACATCCTGTGTGCCACTCTTCTAAAAAATCCCCCTTTATTATATATATTTATTTTACCAGTTCTGCTCTGGTGGAGAACCCTGATGGACACTAATACAGTATTACACACTGGGCATTTATCCCAGAGATACGTGATGTAATCGTGTTCACACAAACACAAGGGCACACATGTTTATCTCTGTTTCATTCATGATGGTGTAGAGACAGTTAAGGTGCCCTTAGGTGGGTGAATCATTACACAGTGGCATATCCATTCTATGGAATGCTACCCTGCAAAGAAAAAGACATAATTATTCAACAACCTGAATGGACCCTTCACCAAAAAACTCAAAAGAGAAAAATAGTTTCAATGCCATGCCCGTCATATAATTCCATTTATAAAAATTCTTGAATTATCAAATTCTAGAAAGAAGGAACAGAGTTGTGGTTGCCAAGGGCCAAGGAGGAGATGGAGGAATGTGCTTTTAAAGAAGGTACCAGGAAGAGACCTTTAAATCTAGCAATTTTCTGTATCTCGGTTGTATCATCACCAATGTCCTAGGAACAACATCAGATTGTCATTTCGAAAGGGTTAAAGGTACACTGGGATCCTGTTGTATAATTACTTAAAATTTCATGAATAACCATAATTACCTTGAAATAAAGGAATTACTGTTTTGTGTTGCTGCCTGGAGTTACATTGATGTCTGTGGGCCATGTGGCCACCAGGGTTCATGCAGATGTGAGAAAGCCCATGCTCTGACCTGAGGCCACGCTGATGACTATGGTCTAAGCTGCTGCTGGGGCCACGTCTTGATTCAAGGTCCTGCTGCAGCCAGGGGCCAAGTTTTCCTTTGCCCGTGTTACCACTGAAAACCATGTGTGTCCATGATCTGTGCTGATGCTGGAAGCTATGTTGATGTCAATGAGCTATGATGCTGCCAGGGACCACGTTGGTGTCTGTGGCTTGTACTGCCACCAGAGATCATGCTGAGGTCCACGGCACATGCGGACACCGGAGGCCAATTGGGCATGTCCGTCCGTGGTCAGTGATATTGCCAGATATGATGTGAAAGTTCATGACCCGTGCTTCTGCTGGCTGTAAAGGGCAAGGAAGCTTCAGCAGTGGTATCAACAACTGCAGGCTCACAGTTGAGATTAAAAGGAACATGGAAGACTTCTATGTCAACCTCTATCCCCCATTCCCCAAAGAAAAGTAACAACCTAGACAGGAAGCCATTGAAGAGAACTCTTAAATATTGTAATAAGGATGCTAACAGGTAGCTCTCCAAAATAAAAAGCTATTGGTAGGGGTAGGGCGGGGGAGCACTCGTTTTTCTTTGAGGGACTGGCCACTGGGAGTTTGACCATGCTCCAGTGACTAGATGGACAATACAAACAGGTCTTATTTTATATACATCTCTTGGGGGAGGAGTGGGAAATAAGGGTGATGGGGTACATTGTGTGAATTTCTCAAATAATCAATAAAATATTATCAAAAAAGATTCACTGTTTAAGAAGATATTCAGTGAGAGAAACTTCTTCTTGCCCCCACCACAATGAAAATCTGGCACCCTCTAGACTTTTCCACTTGTCTTTAGTCCTGGCCATTCTGTCAGTGACTGGTCCCCTTTGCTGATGAGAATCCTCTCTCAGATTATAAACTCTTTCCTTGGGGAGGCCAGTAAGAGTCACTGCTTTCCACATGGACTGGAGTACAGTCAGCTCTTCTCTCTCAAATCCTTCCTACAAACACAAGGGAAGAAGAGGAAACAACCAACCTAAGAAGTCTGTGCTTCTGGGTCCTGAGTTAACACCATTTTGTTCTGGAGGGTGCTTTGGTTGGATCTCTTTAGGCAGCACTGCTTGTCCTTCAGAAAGGAGTACCAGGACAGGAGAAATATACTAGAATCTGTCAAACCCACTGTCGTGGGAGTTTCTGTCCTGCCGGGTTCCCACAGTCGTTAAGTCCCAAAGAAATCATACAGAGGTCTACATTAGTTATAAACTGATTGGCCCATTAGCTCAGGCTGCTTATTAACTCCTATAATTTATATTAGCCCGTTATTCTTGTCTGTGTTGGCCACGTGGCTGGGTACCTTATTTGGCGAGGCAGTCACGTCTTGCTTCTTCTGTGACTGGGTCATGACTGCAGAAGGAACGTCCTTCTTCCCAGAATTCTCCTGTTCTTGTCACCTGCCTCTCCTTCCTTTCTGGCTGTCCCGCCTATACTTCTTGTCTGGCTACTGGCCAATCAGCGTTTATTTAAAATATAATTGACAGAATACAGACCGTTGTCCCACAACCCACCCTGGACCGTGCAGTGTGGCCCATCCAGGAGCAAGACTCCTGGCTCTATCACTAAAGCCATAGCCCACTCCTTGCCTTCAAATGCCCTCTGGGAGTCACCCAGATCCTTACTCCACTCCCTGCAGGAGACTTACATGGCAGCCACCCTCCAATATTGCAGGAGGCCCATCATAGGCTTTTAGAGAGGATAGTTTACTATGAGATCCCACCCCAGAAAGATCACATATTAAAGATTGGTCCTCAGCTGGTTGCGCTACTTGAGGGAAGTTCTGAAACTTCAGGAGGTAGGGGCTTACAGGAGGAAGTGAGCAGGATACAGGAGATGGTCCTTAAGGGCTGCGCCTTGTCCCTGGCCCCCCACCTTTGTGCCTGCTGTGAGGTAAAAATCTCCACTGCCAAAAGGTCCTACCACAGAGTTCTGCACACGTGCACAGGACAGGGTGACCATGAACAAAACCCCGAAGAGCTGAAAGCATAGTCTAGAGAGTAAAACGGGAAGTTATAAGGAAGGAAAGTGAGGCTATTTTGCTCCTAAGTCTTTTTAATTCCATGACTCTGCTCCCACTGTGTGTCTGTCTGTCCATCTCTGTGATTTCAAAGTCAATTATTTTTTTTAATTGAGTCAAAGCTTTGTAGCTCACAGTGATAGCATGTGAATGCACACAGCACAGATGAGATCCTCATCAGGTGTTTGAACCCTCACGAGCACCAAGGTGTTGGGGATCACAGTTTTTAAGGTATCTGTGATCAGATTCTATAACCCTTAGTTTTCATACCACTATGCCAAAACACCAGAAAGAAGCAGCTTCAGGAAGGAAGGGATTATTTTGACTCACTCTGTAGAAGCGGGAGATTCCATGGGGCAGGGGAAGCATAGCAGCAGAGCATGAGCTGGCGGATTGTGTCATCTGTCATAGAGATGCCAATTAGTGTCTACTAATTTAATCCAGGGTAATCTCACCACCTCGGAATCCTTCACCTAGTCACTTTGACAAAAGCCCTCTTTTGCCCTTTAAGCTTCAACATAGATTCCAAGAATCAGGACTCGGACATAAAGTTTTAGAGGTTATTATTCAGCCCACTACAGCATCCCAACATCCCTTCAGGCTGGACTACCACTCTCCTGGGCTCCAGTTAAGCTCTATACACTATGTGCAGTGTCTAGAGGAAACCCACACCAGAACTGTCTTTACCACATCCTCCACTCTCACAGTCTATACCGAGGTCCCTCTTACCATTGAGTTAGAGCCAGAGCTCTGCCTGCAAGGTGCCCTGAGAGAACCTAACCCCTTTCAAATGATGAGGTACCTGAAACGTATGAGATGAAAGTCCTTAACTGGGTCCCAAGGCTCATCTATGATGGGTCAGAGGAAGGCCTTGTTTTCTGTGCTGATGTCATTCTCCCAGTGCCACACCCAACCCTCACATTGTCCTCCTGAGCCATCAACCTTGCAAAGCCTCCTGACAGCTGGTTCTTTGTCTTCTCAGGAATAAGTTACTTTGTCTTCAAATCTGATACCCAAGTTGTTACATTTAAAGGCAAAATCTTCTGGCTGAGTGTAACTCTTATCCTCTTTGCTGGCTAGTCTCTCAGAATTCCTGTATTTACATTAGAGCTGCTTAATCCCATTAGAGCTGCTTAATCCCACTTACCTTCCTGTTACCTTTGAGCTATATAAATCTCTGTGTTTTATCTGTGAATATTGTGGTGATATTTTGTTTGTGCTTTAACAAATAAAGCTTGCCTGAAGATCAGAGTGCAGAACTAGCCACACTAGTTAGCCATAGAGGCCAGGCAGTGGTGACACACACCTTTAAACCCAATACTTGGGAGACATAAACAGATAGATCTCTGTGAGTTCAAGGCCACCCTGGATTACAGGAGATTAAATTTGTCTAAAAGAGAAACAGAGCTTACACAAAGGTGATCCCAGCACTTGGAATCACAAGCCTTTAATCCCAGCACTAGGGAGGTGGAGACAGGAGTGATGAGGCTGGGCAGAGAGAGGAATGTGACATGGGAGGAGACAGGAGCTCAGAGACAGTCTGAGGATTTGAGAGACAGGATCTCCCTTTGATCTGAGAATTGATAGAGTTAAGAACTTTCTAGCAGCTGGCTGCTCTATTTCTCTGATCCTTCAACATTAACCCCTATATCTGATTCTGAGTTTTTATTATTAAGAACAATTAAATTTCCTGCTACAGAATATAATCTCAAATCTTCTATATCTTTTTGGGGGATGTCTAAAATTTATTTTTTTTAAATTATCTTTTCTCATTTTACATACCAATCCCAGTTCCCACTCCCTCCCTTCACCTTCCCCCACCCCATCCCCCATCTACTCCTCAGAGAGGGTAAGGCACACTTCTCTGAAGCAGGACCAAGGCCCTCTGCACTATATCTAGACTGAGCAAGGTATCCCTCCAAAGAGAATGGGTTCCAGAAAGTAGTAGGGATGAAGCCTGCTCTCACTGCCAGTAGCCCGGCAGTCTGCCCCAGTCATGTAACTGTCTCCCACATTCAGAGGGCCTGATTTGGTCCTATGCTGGTTCCCTCACTCTCAGACTGGAATTGGTGGGCTCTCATTAGCTCAGGTAAGCAATCCTATTCCAGGCTGTTCAGTCTATAACAGGCCTCTCCCTTTTTGATGTGTGACAACTATCTCAACTGTCTATCTCTCTGTCTCTCTCTGTCTCTCTCTCTGTCTCTCTCTCTGTCTCTGTCTCTCTCTCTCACACACACACACATACACACACATATCACTGATGTTTTCTAAATGCTGTTGATAAAGAAACCACATTCTGTGGACCGCAGTCTAGTCTCTCCTCTATCCAGGCAGAGACTGCATTGACAGTCAGTCTTGGGTGTTTCTCCTGAGTTTCTGACTATGTTGATGCCATCTTAGATTGCTCAAGGCACCCGGAGATGTCTGCGCACCTGAAAAGAGCAGACATTTGCAAAATGAATGCAAAAAAGAATGGCAGGAGTAATGATTGGTCAGTGACACACAAAAATTAGGCTATTGTGCCAAATGGTCAGCCCTGAAAACATACATACAATAAGAATTACATGGATGGAAAAGGCTATATTTAGGTATATATATATTATATATAATATATATGTATGTGCATATATATGTAAATATATGTATAACAATTAGTGAAAAAGAGGCTATGAATTTGATGGAGAGTATATATGGGAGGATTTGAAGGAAGAAAGGGAAGAAAGAAATGTGATTAAATTATAATGCCAAAAAATTTTAAATACCTGACACTCTAGAAGCTGAGGCAGGATGATCATAAGTTCTTGCCCATCTGGGACTACCTAGTGAGACCCTGTTCAAATAAATGCCATCTTGATCCTTCCCTCCTTCCTTCCTTTAAGTCATCAAAGACTACTAGGGGTGTAGCTTACTAATGCAGTATTTGCTTAAACCATAAAGGCCTGAAGGTAGACAACACTGATTGTGGTGGATTGAATAAAAATGTCTCTCATAGGCCCATAGGGAGTGGCACTATTAGGAGGTGTGGTCTCATTGGAGTAGGTGTGGCTTTGTTGGAGGAGGCGTCACTAGGGGATGGGTCACTCTGAGGTCTCAGAAGCTCAAGCCTGGCCTGTGAATCTGTCACTTCCTGCTGCCTGCAGATCCAGATATACAACTCCAAGCTACCTCTGTAGCACCACGGCCGCCTGTGTGCTGCCATGCTTCTCACTACGACAGTAATGAACTGAACTGTTGATATTGTAAGCCAGCCTCAATTAAATGTTGTCCTTTATAAGAGTTGCCATGGTCACAGTGTCTCTTCACAGCTATAGAAACCCTAAGACACTGATACACAGAATCCCTACTGACATTTAGATGGTTTGCCTTGTGAGAAGTAGCCCTCTGCCACTCTGCCACAATACCCAAGCTGAGCAACTCAAAAAAAAGTTCATTTTGGCTCATAGTTCAAGAAGTCTCCAATTGGAGACAGCTGATCTTACTGTCTTTCAGCTGTGATGAGGTCGACCCGGGATGTATCATACCACGGTAGAAGAGACTGCTTGCCTCTCTCTCTCTCTCTCTCTCTCTCTCTCTCTCTCTCTCTCTCTCTCTCACCCCTTAATGCTTTCTCAAGTGCATATCTCCAATGACCCTACTTCCTCTCACCCAGCCCCACCTCTTAAAGGTCCACCCCCTCCAATAATGTCATAGACTAGCAACCAGGCCTTCGATGCATGGTCTTTGACACATATTTAAATCCAAATCATGGTATGTCCCCTCCATTGAAGTAAGAAGGCCAGAACACTTGCCCCACAGGAAAAAAAAAAAAAACAGCCCATTATGAAGTGCAGTAAAAGACAAGTCTCCTCCCTTTTTCAGGGATAGGAAAACTCTTACTGGGAACTGCAGGGAAAGGAAAGGAGGCTTTTGGAGGCATGGCTCCACTTCCACCTCTGAGTTTGGTGATAGATCACCAGGCCTCGCAGAGCACAGGAAGTCATTATTTCTGCTCCCTATGGAGACTTCTGGAAAAGGACCACTGACTGCCATCTACCAATCTAAAGCCAGGCTGATCAGCTTGGCGGGGCAGAAGAGATGGACAGACAGACTATGGTTTCTCTCTTCCAAGCCATCTTCTTACCTGGCACTGATGATAACAAAAGGACGGAGCAGGCGCCATGACAGGCTGCTCAGTCTTCTCTCAGTGATCAGGTCTCAAGTTTCCTGAGACAGAAAAACAGTTTCTGAGGAAAAACCAAGCATAAAGGACAATTAATCTCCAACAACACCCCCAATAGCGAGGAGGAGGCCTGGTACATGCAGTACGAGGCCAGGCCAGGCCTGAGCCAGCCCCCACAGCAGCTCAAGGACAGGGCCTGGACAGGTCTGCCCCAAAATGGAAAACTGTAGCCCTGACTAACCCTTAACTAGCCCTAGTCAACTAAAATGTACTAATATGATTTCCATTTGATAAACCAATCATATCTAAATGACCTAACTTCCTTAGACACTCCCCTCAGTAAGGCTTCTTTTAAGCCCCCACCTCCCCCTTGGAGTCATTGCCATCCTGCCTTGGTGTAGGATGGTTGGTCCCAGCATGCTGGAATAATAAACAAGATTCTGCTTTTGCATTGGATCCGGTCTCTTAGTGGTCTTTGGGGGGTCCTGACTCTGGGCACAATGAAAACTTGGGACCTGTCCAGACCATCAGGGACAGTGTTCAATGACCACAGCTACAGAGGGCCAAAAGACAGGCAAAAGAGATATATGCCACTGGGCCCAGGATAGCAACCCCACTCCTGAGACCAGCCTGAGGCCACAGCTCCTCTAACATGAGGCCCAGGGTCACAGTCCCTATTCCCTGGAACAGTATGTCTCCATACACTAGATGTCACTGAAGAAGAGACATAGCCAGATTCAAGGCATTTTTTTTCCCTAGACGTCTGAGCTGTCTCTGAAGGCTCTGTTTAAAGGATCAAATCAGACATTCAACTCAAACCAAATTAGACATTTAGGGTTTTTTTCCTTTCCACTGGGGTGGGGTGGAGTACAGCAAATCATGAATTAAACTGAAGCAGCTACAAACAAACATAGGGAAATTACATTTTCTCTTCGTACCCAAGCGACAGTGGGAACTGACTTTTTCAAGCTGTTTCATCACCGTGCCCTTTCTGGTGAGGCCAACAGCTCTGGTTTAATTTCAGAATTTCCACAACACCCAGATTACAACGAGAGAAGTGAAATTCTTCCCCTGAACTGCAGACAAGTGGGGCTACCTAGTAGTGTATTACTGATTGATCACGCCAGCTGTATGTAAATTAAATTTCAGAACTCAAATTGATTTCGTTTCCAGCCACTAAATATCCAGGTGACTTGCTGCATTCATTAGAATTGACGTGGGGGTTAATAATTCCACCGTCTGACTTCCACCTCTTCAGAATCCAATGCCTAGCTAGTCCTGCTGATAGTGCAGTGACGCGGGGGTGGGGAACCTGGGACTGAATCAGGAAGCAGGACCGATGAATCATCCAGGAGATGAATTTTTCACAGCATCTTCCCCTCACGCCTGAGCAGGGTATGTCATCGGGTTGGCAGGCGGTGGCAGGTGCACCTGAGTAATACAGCCAGGTCTGATGAAAATCTAGGAGGCCCCATCATATGCACAGGAAGGGGCTTGTCTCTCCTCAGCCNTTTCCCGGGAGCAGTGAGCTAAGAGCTGCCCATCCCCCCAAAACTCAAACAGAACAAAATCCAACCACTACCAATGGCTGTCCCCGGACGGGGTTAGTAGCTTTGCAGTGGAGCTGAGAGGTGGCAGTGCTTGACACCAACTGCTGGTGGCGCCACTGACTCCAGAGGCTTCCAAGACAAGTAGAATCACCTACTTCTAGATTCCCAGGGAGAGCAGATCATCAGAGAATGCCTTGCCTAATAGGGATTGGCTTCAGCTGCTACCCAAATGCTCCTCTAAGCAGAACATAGGGGGTTAACTGCATGTCTTGTTTCAGTTCCTCTGAAGATTCCGACAGAGCTGTGCTTAGCAAGGAAGGGGTTTGAAGGTGAGGTTACCCAGAAACCACTTATAAAAATTAGGCAAGGAAACATCCTCCTTCACCACGGCCTGGTGCCGTCAAATCCACTCCAAACGTTCTTTTTTTTTTTAATTAATTACCAACTATGAGACTGAAATCCCCTTCTGGAACCATATCTACTTTGCAGATAACCTCCTAGATCCGTATACAAACATTGAGGGTGGGAGTCACAACCACACAGCTCCATGGGAGCTGGCCTAGTTCAAACTCCTTGACTTAGGGCAATTTCAAAATGTCCACTCTAAGGAACAGCTACACATCAGGCTTTTCCCCTTGAAAAAGCACTGTATATGGCTTCCAGAATCCAGCAAGCCTCAGGGGTCCTCCTATCTTGGCTTGCCCAGTACTGGGGTTACAGGGCACACATGTGGCTATACCCAGATGTTTACAGGTGTGCTCAGGATCAGTTCCCAGCTCCTCAGGCCTGCACAGTAAGTACTCTTATCCACAAAGCCATCTCCTCAGTCCAGAAGGATAAAATTCAAAGGGCCTCTCTTCCCAGGCTTTAGAATTTGAGCCCCCCCCCCACACACACACACTCACCCCATAGGATAAAATTTACAAACGAAATATCTTGAAGGGCTGGGTTTGGATATCTGTACCGTGAAGATATGATCGATAATTAAGCAGATGGGTAATTAACCTTACTTAAATTCCATAACATACACACTTCTATATGGAAGCATTGGAGGGTACCCTACTATTGCATATGATGTGTGTGTGTTTTTATGCAGCTGAGGCTGAGCTGATTACCCAGAATGAACGTGATCACTTAAGGGAGGAGTTACAAGAAGACCTCTGGATGCTCTCCTATATAGTAACTCTGAACTATCAGGAGAAGAAAGAAAGAGATTACAACATAGAGGGACTGGCTTAATATTTCTTGCAGTGGGGACACGTATGGAAAATTGAGTCCAAACTAAAATCATGCAAAATAGCGCCAAAATTTGGGGCCCATGGAAAGGACCAGACAGCAAGGAAAAAGAATGAGGTAGGCATGACCAAGATAACCTCTAGGTCTAATCTTTCATACAGAGGAAGACTGTGTAGTGTATGGGTGGGGACTTAATAATGGCCCAGTACAGGAAATTATGATCATCGGAGAATTCTCCACCTTTGAACTGCTTGAATTACAAAACACTTTTACACAAGCAATGAGAATGGCTCTCTTAGTCCAGTCTGTGAGGCTGTGGGACACATGGGCAGATGAGATCAACGTGAGTACTGGAGAAACTGAGGAACAGAACAACCCAGCCCTCTTTGAGACAATGGCAATACGGGGAAAATCGGTTCCCGGTGGACTGGATCAAATTAGAGACCCTTAGTTATCTACGATTAGATTATCAGAGGCTGGGAGACAGCAGAGAAAAAACAGAAGTGACCGAAGAAACTGGGCCTGAAAGAGGCTGGGTTCGATGCTCAGTTTGGCAGGTCACACCATGACCACTGAAGAGTTAAATAGGCTGATTCTTAAGGGGCTGGTATGGCACCTCAGTGGTCTTGTTAAGCCCTGGTGGGACATGGTCCTTAGGAGATAGGAGAAGTTTTGGTGCATCTGAATGATTGAGAGTAGCATGTAAATCAGATTCATGAGGTGCTAAAGCAGAAAGTATGGAAAAGCAAACATGCAGACGAAAGGGTCTGTCTGGGTCACAAAGGCAAAATTGATGTGAAGCTGAGTTTCTAATAAAAGACCGATGGAAGTCAAGTGATGTGAGCCATGGGAAGACTTCACAGCCTGAGCAACGTTCACCAAAGGCACAAGAGGCCGTGCAATCCAGGCATGCGAGGCTTAGCTTGTCCCAAGGGCTGGCTGTTCCCCCTTCACAGTGAGCTGTGTACATTTCTCCCCTCTAAGAAAGTATACTGAGGTTGGAGGCTGTTCACCCAGCCTGGGTCCTCTCAGAAGCCAGCTAGGGCTGACAGAAAGGTGGCAGGACAAGCTGCAGCACTGGCCTAGAGCCTGTCATTCCCCTGCAAGCCAGCCAGGCTGAAGGTACAGCAGGCAGGGCAGGCAGGTGTGCAGCCTGGCTCCTTTGGCTCTGGGCTGGCCGTGTAGCTTAAACTCTCCCCAAGCCCATTGGAGGTAGAGGGATGCACGGTATCCTAGCAGCAGTGCCCCTGATGAAGAAGTGGGAGGGCTCATCGAGATTACAGAGAACTAAGGTGATGTCTCCCACCCACATGGTTGCATCTAATGCTGATCTTTTGAGAAAATAATTCATACAAATGATGGACTCCTCTAGTTGTAGGAGACTTTGCAAACACGTATGTGTGCGTGTGTATCTCCTTAGCTGCTGGTTCCTGGTAGGAACTGGACCTTGCCTGGGATGATGAGTGATGGGCCTCCAGAGAACACCCCCCCCCCGTGAAAGGCTGCAGCCCATAGATGATCTAATATTAACCACAGGGTGTTTTGCACACACGAAACAGCCTCTGAGATATATTCACACGTCTTAGTTCCCCAGGGAGCAAGGATGAAGATTTAGTTCATACAACAGCCCCGAATCTTCAGCAAATAACACCAGTAAAAATGCAGATTCTTAAATAGAAGGAAAATAAAATATGGTAAGGGTAAACACAGGAACATTAGGAAATGGGGAACACGAGGAAAGGGGTGAATTTTAGACTGGGGGCTTCAAGGAGGTAACAGTGGGCTGAGAACTCCTAGCAGGATCAGATCAGGCTGCTGCTCAGATGAAGGGAGGCACTGAGCAAAGACTTGGAGCTAATCTTGCATATGACACATAGGGGAAGCAACAACAACATGAGGCTAGAGAGAAGGCAGTCTGGAGTCAGCCCCCAACACTAGCAGAATGGAAGGAGAGAACCAGTCCCTGCAAACCATCCTCTGGCCTC
>LOEQ01000698.1:182980-194822 GCA_001685075.1 Bramus lutescens | reverse complement strand
GATGGATGGATGGATGGATGCATGGATGGATGGATGGATAGATGGATAGATAGATAGATGATAGATACATAGATAGATACATAGATATATTCATAGATAGATAGGTAGGCAGACTCTTTCCCATCCTTTTCATCTATCATTTTACTCTCTAATGTCTTTGATGAACTTTTTTAATCTTAATGCAGTACATTCATTTTTTTAAAAAATTCATTCCTTGTGCTTTCAAAGTACCACTCAAAAAGAAACCCTTTGTCTACTTCAAGGTCATGAAATGGCCAACTGTAGTCACAAAACTTTATTCATTCACCTTTCAAATTAGGTTGAATTAGATCTGAAATCACCTAGTTCAGCATCTGAAATTCAGTTCATTCTTAGTGTTGTCAGATTTACTCAATAAAATTGTAGAGGAGTCAAAGCAAGAAGCAGCAGCGTTTGGGTGAGGGCTGTACATCTTCACAAACCTTCCCTGAATATGCCCCCTCCAGTCACTGACCACCTGCTCCGTAGACGGCTTCTAAGTTACTCAACCAGTCCTTCATCTTCAAGCAAATACCAAAACCTCAGATTATTACGGCAAAAGAAGATACATTTTGGAGAAAAACTGTAGTTTTTTTACATTCCAACAGGCATTTCTGGAGACTCAAGAAGCTTCCAAAGATAACAAAACTCTTAAATCACAAAAACCCAGCCTGAAACCTCTTCATAAATAAGCCATTTTTATCAGAACAAAGATAATAAAGTGTTGTAAACAGAAAGCTAACCTGCTTCCCCTTTCCCAGAGTTCCCTGTTAAGATCTGTCAGTTAAAAATACATAATTAGCTCCCAAACGAAAAAGAAGCTGACCAGTCACTGTGAGTTAGGCCTGCCTACATGCTAGTCCACAACATTCCTGTACATTGTATGTCCATCCTTGTATGTCCAAGACCACATATTATCTATGTCTAGGACTGGAAGACTGAAAGGGAATGTGAGAACATTTTAGTCTTGCTCCAAAGACAGTATAAGACCTTTTCTCGGTATAACGGGAAAAGAGCAGTAGTGAGATCAGTGACAGGGGAAATCATGTTCTCAGTGTCCAGAGAGGTTGTGGGGGAAATGCCAGGTCCCTGGTCTAAGACAACGGTTTGAAGACTAGAAGCAGGGATAATGAATGGCACCGAAAGAAACATCACTGTATACTCTGGCTTCTGGCTCTGCGGATGTGGTATCTCAGGCCTCCGGATAGGTAACCCCGGGTCCAGATGACAGGGATCGGGGAGTGAAACAGCTCTCCTCTCCTCATTGTCTCTCTGAGAAGAGGTTCAGGTGCACAGTGCTGATGTGTTAGGCACACAGAACCAAAACAAAGCAGCCATCATGGGCATAGGGATCTTTGGGAACCAAGAAATACATCACCTGGCTCAGAGTGTCACAGTACCTTAATAAGAAGGAAGGGGGTACAGTGATTTAAATTAGAATGCTCCTGTAATAGCTATTCTTGGTTGCTAACTACATCTGAAATTCACTAAAACTCAAGCAGATGGGTATACCTGTGAGGGACTTTTTTCCTTAATTAACTCATTTGAAATGGAAACACCCACTTTTAATCTGGATCTTTTGAGGCTGGAAGATCCAACTTTAATACAGATCTCTTCAGGTGAGGAGATCCATCTTCGATCTGGGCCACACCTTCTGCTGGCAGCCTGTACAAAGGAAGAAGGAAGCCGGCTCTCTTTGCCTGCTCGCTCTCATCCTCATGGGCAAGTCCATTCTCCACTGACATTAACACATACTTCTTGGGGATTCTGGTGTACACTGAAGACCAGATGGGACATCCAGCCTCATGGACTAAACAACTACTGGATTCCTGGACCTTCCATTGGTAAACAGCCATTGTTGGACTAGTTGAACCACAGACCAATGAGACATTCTAATAAATCACATATATACATGAATCAATCATATATAATAAATATATTTATTTGTTATAATATGTTTTATTATAAATATATATTTCTGAAATTTCTGCTCCTCTAGAGGACCCTGACTAATACAGTTCTCCCATAGTCCCAAGAATTTGAATACCTGGTCCCTTTGGGGTTGGTGATGCTGTTTGGGGGTTCTAGGAGGTGTAGTCTTGTTGAAGGAAGTATTTCACTGGGATAGGCTTTGAGAGTTCAAAGCCTTGCACACCCTCTAATTCACTCTTTCTGGGTCACACTCCCAGTTGAAGATGTGAGCCCTCAGTTTCCTGTTCTTGACACCACGTCTGCCACTTGCTGCCATGTCTCCCTGACATGACCAACTCTTATCCCTCTGGAACTGTAACCCTAAGCAAATTCCTTTTGCTCTAAGTTTCCTTGGTCATGGTGTTTTATTAGAGCAATAGATAAGTAACTGACACGGGGACCATTTATGGGTGTTTGGTGCGCTATGGGGATCCCCAAATGTCTGGCAGGATAACTCAGATGGCACAAGAGCATGCATTCTTACAGCCTGACAAACATTTTTTGTGCACATACTGCAGGTAGATCTGTCAGTGAGGTGCACAGGGTGATACATCAATTTGCCTCTAGCTTCCTAATAATCTGCTGTGGGTTCAAGTTGAAACTCGGTCTCCTATTAGCTGCTAAAACCTTGTCATATTCCTCTTCCTTTAAGCCTTCCTTTTGTCGTCTGTGCACAGGAACAACTGGATGAAATGCCTGAGCTCTCTCCAGCTCTGAAATTCCACGATGCATTCTCTGAGGACATTTAGCTCCCAAAGGATCCCAAGTTCAGCAGCCACATCATTTATCAATCCTCTGTCTGAAATTTTATTTCTCTAATCAGATTCAGACAAATTCTCAGCTTCTGTCTGTCTCTGGCTTGCAATCCAATAAGACTATATGGATTTGGTTTGTATTCTACTTACTGTTAATATTCATTCTAAATGCCACTGCCCAGCCATTTTCCTGCCTGCAGTATAATCAGCTATTAAAGAGCAAGGATGGCATGGTTTCCAGATTCGTGTCCCCTGCTCCCATTACCAAAGTAGATTGTTTCTAAGCTGATTAAAACATCTCAGAATCTCAAATGTCGTTTTTAAAATGCAACAGATTTTTCAAGACTCCCCCAAGACCATGCCATGCCAAAAGAGTTGCCAGCTCTGCAGACCAACAACAACGATAACAAAAAGACAAATAAATAACCCTGATCATGTTCTTAGCATAATTGTGTCGCCCTCACTAAGGGGCTTTAAGGCTCTAAGACTGTTGTCTCAAACTTCCCCCAGGGTACCATGCTGTCTGGGCTAGGACTAACTAGACTTATTAACAGACAGAAATCAGGGACTGGGGAAATGGCTCAGTCAGTGAAATGCTTTCTAGACAAGCAAGATGACCTGAGTTTGCATACCCAGAACGCATAGAAAGAGCAGACATGATATTGACTGCCTGTAACCCCAGCATTGAAGAGTCTGAGACAGGAGGGTCCCATGACTTCACTGACCAGCCAGCCTAGCCTAAACTGACAAACTCCAGTGTCACTGTCCCTGTCTCAAATATAAAACAAAAAGCAATAGAGTAAAATATCCAGTATCAACTTCTGGACTCCACATACACAGGTATGTACACATGCATATGCACATATAAAGGAATATTTTACTTACTTCACATTTATGTTTCCCTAAGAGTGTTGTGCTTTAAAGCCTTGGTTGTCAATAAATGGACTTCAATAAAGGGACTGGGTCATGAGGTTGGATCCTCAGCAGCAGATTAGTTCATGCATGGCCTCATAATTTAATGGCAGTGTTAGAGAGTAGTAGAAACTAGAAAGTATGTTCTACGTGGGGGAAGTAGGTAACTGTTGGGATAGCCTGGAGGGAATATCTCCCCTCTCTTTCAGCTTCTGGGACACCATGAGATTAGCAGCCCCCGTCCCACACACCCCATGAATGTCCTACCACAGCCCAGAAACGATGGCACTCTCTGCTCCCTAAATTCTCCCAGATAATTCATTACAGCAATAAGAAGCCAGTATGACAGCCATCATCATAGGTCATTGAGCCTCCCGAATCCCAGCCGCCATCTCAGCCACATCCACTCCAAGCTCTTGGATGCACCTTTAATTGCCAATAAAACAAATCACATGATTTCTTGGTATCAAGAATTAGAGGTTTGAGGGATGGGAAAGATGACTTGGCTGTTAAGAGCACTGGCTGCTCTTCCAGAGGACCCAGATTCAGTTCCCCGCACCCACATGGTGGCTCACAACCATCTATAACTCCAATTCCAAGGAACCCAGATAGATGGTCTTCAAAAGCACCAGTCACACAGATGGTGCCAGGGGTACATACAGGCAAGACACCTCGTACACATAAAAATAAATTAAGTAAAAATTTAAAAATAAAAAAACAATGGATTTGAAGTAATGCCCTTATTTTGATCCTTTGGTTTTCTTCCCCTTCGGAGTGTGACATCATCAAAGGGCCAGAATCAGTGTAGGGCCTGGGCCCACCCGCTCACACCAGTGACCACCCAACCCAGCTCCAAGTCCTGAGTGCTGAATATGTGTGGCCTGCGTCTCCGCTCTGCGTTTATTACTCCTTTGGGATTTGTGTTTTTCTAACCTCTTCCTATAATTTCTGAAACTCATAAGCTAAAAGCTGCGTGCGTTCTCTTCGTATCACCGCCACGGAACCAGACGCATAAGGTGAGGAGCTCAGAAAGAGAAACGCTTTCTTAGGCTCAGGGTTTCGCGTCTGTGATTCATTGCTCTTCTGACTGTTTAGGGTTGTTCAGAGGCGGTGCATGATGATGAAAACTTGTAACTGAGAAAAACCTCACATCCAGGGATCAAGAGAGTAAGAATAGGCTAGGGGTCCTCACTGCCCCTCCCCCACACTGCGGACACACCCCGTGGCCTCTAGGCTTCCCACTAGACCTCCTCTCTCAGAGATTGCACAGTCTCCTAATGTGACCTCACTAGGAACCAGGCCTTACGGTACAAAACTCTGAGCTTGGAACCAGAGCATCGATCTATGGCAGAATTAACATCTCGTGATTTGTCAGATGTTGTCTCTCTGAAGCCGCAATGCGAACGCAAGCAAAGGTTGCCGAGTCCCAGCACGGTGACCTCTGCCTCATGATCTCCACCCTCAAAATCACATCTGTTAACCACCTGAATCCTGCCCTCACTGCGCAGTCTTGGCCGCCGAACACCAGGGGAAAACTGTGTCTAGCTGACTGAATGGTCCTCTAGCTACCCCTGCCTGAGTCAGGCTGGCGACAAAAATTCCCAGGACAGTAATGTTACTACAGATCTTTAAGCCCAGGACTCTGTCGGGAAGCAAATTCTCCTTTTTTCCTGGCCTCATATAAAACTATCTGGGCTATTTCTCTACCCTAACAGAACAGAACTCAAAAGCAAAATGTTTTGATCCCCCCACATACATAATACTTGTCCCCAACCAATTAGAAAAAGTATTCAGCTTAGCCAGGTTTTCCACTATACATATAATGAGAATCCTGTTACAAATTCATCCAGAAAAATCAAAACTGAATTCTCTCCCTTGTATCAAATTGTTCCTATCAGCTGGGGAGATAGTTCCGCAGATATATACACTTGCCTGCAAGCCTAGTTACCTGAGTTCAGTCCCTGGGGGGCGGGGTCACACGGTAGAAGGTTAGAACCCACTCCTGCAAACTGGGCTCTGATGTCCACATGCAGACGTCATGATACACATAAGCCCTTATACATACACAGGTACAAAACTAACAAGTAAGTAAAATGTAATAAAATTACAAATTGTTCCTAGTCAGTACAAAACAACCCAACAGTGCAAAGTGAATGTGGTAGATTCTGGTCTCCAAGGGACCCTGAGAACCTGTGGCTTTCACAGTCAAGCCCATGCAAGGCCACGTGCAGGTGAATGGCACCTAGTGGTGCAAGAGCTTGGAACAAGGCGAGCCTGGCCTTGAAGCTGGTAAGACTGCCAAGCAAAGCAACAGAGAGGAGGCCTCCAAACAGCACGCGCAGAAGGAGAGCAGGGCAATGCACTTCCTGAAGTACTAAGTCCTGTTTACATGGAGTGGAGTGTGTGGGTAAGGAACTGGAAGAGTAGCTGGAGTTCTGGAGCCTTCGCCATCCTGAGAGCAATTCACTGAACCTTCACAGCTCCACAGCCTTGGCTGATGACCGTGAGGATGGAGAGGCACTTAATGAAAGGTTCCTTGGTTTTTCTTTAGAGGTTGCCTGGTCAATATAGAGTTAAGGTGCTATCTTGTCCCCAAGTCAACTATAGTCATTGCATTCTCTTCCTCTGTTTGTACATCTTGCCGTACTATGAGCTCCATGGGTGGTTATTATTTCTTACTTTTTTTTTTTGATGTACACCACTTGGTGCAGTACTCACAACACCGTGGGTGGTCAGTAAATGTTGAGTTAATTGATTAAATAATTAATGAAGTACCATATATGATTACATATCTCTATGAAAGCTACTCATACTGGAGTGGATGGTGCTAGCATTTCACATAAAGGCTTATATAGAGAGAGCAAAAGTGGTCGTGGTCAGTGAGCAGCTGGAGACCACGAGACCACCATTCCATAGGGCAGCAGCCCCCAGTAATGCGGATTCCTTTCTGATATCCAGAACTGCTGGACATCCAAACCCTGAACCACACGAGAGCCCAAGTGGAAGACTTCTTGCCGTGGTGCCTGCAACAGACACTATCGTTTGAGAATGAAATCTGAGACACCATTGCGAAGCAAAACATGGAGGTTGGGAAATACTGTCACAGCTAAGCAAATTGATCATCTGGGATGTGTAGCTGCGTGCTAAGACTGGATCGTGGGGAGAGAGGAGGGGGAAGAAGGGGTGGGTAGCATGTTTGGCTCAGCTGTCTCTAATTTTAAGCTTGTAATGGGATGATAATTTGTGGTTCAGTATGTTCATTTTGAAAAGCTTCCCTCATTCAGAGAAAAAAAATATGAATAAAACAAAGTCTTTTTTGTGTGTGTGTGCTCCAAATCTGTGCGGAAACACCGATATCTTTCCACCAAAGAAACAAGTGGTTAAGAAGACCAGAACTGTTGAAGAGACAGTGATCATGCTAAAGAGAGCCTTCCATCTCTTGGGAGCTACGATTATAATTATTTCACCAGGTGTGTTCAACCTGCAGCTACTTGGATTGCCTGAATCCCAGGATAGCTATGAAAGCAGAACATAACAGTGGCACATAGCACCACCATGGTGCAATGTAAAAAGGCTGTACCACCCTCCATCTAGTCTTTAACAGTCCCCCAAGAGATTTCATGGAGCCAAAAAAAGACACACGTGAACAAGAAGTGTGTGTATGTGTGTGTGTTTGAGTGTATGTACATGTGTGTGTTCCACATCCATGAGTCAAGTGATTGGAGCTGGGATTTCTCGGCAAGAGTTTATGTGAAATGGTAAAGTATTTTCTGCTCATGTTAAATACTAACAGCTTCTAGTGACAGTAATTTAGCTGATTTCTTTAATATACTCATGCCTCATTTCCCTCCTCTCTTTCCCATCACACATCCCTTCATTTCTCTTTTCTCTTTTGCATCTGAAATGAATCCTAAGGCAATTGAATTGGCCTTTGCATGTATCTGTAACCTCCTCGAGGTAGATCATGTTTATATACTGCATATTTACAAAGTCTTGATGCCAAGGCATGAGTTCTTTGTAGGAGGAAGAAGCAAATGCATATTATCAGGCTACAGAAAGAGAAAAAAGGAATGACAAAACCAAGGAAATATGCTCACTGAGGAAACTAATGTTTTTGTCCTCAGCACATCAAACATTGTCAGAACCTCCACTAGGTGTGGTGAAGGGCAATATGCCACTAATATCTTCTAAAAATCCAGGATTAATAAGATACAGTGGCACTTTGACCAGAATTGTATACCCCAGGAACTTTATCTCCTCAGAATGGGTCATAACGTACTTATTGTCACAAAAAATGTGAAATAATATGCAGATAAGATTTTAACAATATCTGTGATGTTTTATTTTTTCATAATAATGAAAAAAATATTAACATTTAATAAACCTAGTTGTCAGATACATGGAAATTTGTTGTATTATTTTTCTGCTTTTATTGTGTATAGCAGAAAGCTAAATGCTTTGTGATGACGATGATGATGCTTATGATATAGCTATGACAGTGATTATTATTATGATGACAATGGTCATGACTATGATGACATAAAATGATGACAAAAATTCAAAGCAAGCAGTGTTCATAACATACAGAGTGTCATGGGAATACACAGAAGGGGCTTGTAATCTTGTATGGAAAGAGCAGGGTTCATAGCCTCCCTTCAGGACACACGGTACTGAAACACTCTCCCAGATGTCAAAATTGAAGGCTTTCTTACAAAATTCCAGCTGGGAAATGAACAAGACAGTTAGCTTGAGCAACAAAGTGGTTCTTCCAGCTGCTCTAACGGAGGTGCCTGTGAACTGTGTCACTTACAAATAGAAATGTATTTTCCTCTGTTCTAGAAGCTGGAAGTCCAAGCTCCACACCCAGCAGATCTGGTGTCTGGAGAGGGTCGTTTCTCATGATTTTTTCCTGGTGGGGGGGAAATGGGATAGATGTTGTGTTCTAGCCTTGAAGAATGATGAGAGAGCGGGGTGAGATCCAACACGTGAATTTGGAGGGAATACAAACATACGGCCATGCAATCCCACATCCATCTCAACGACTGATCAGAACACTGAGGCTGTGTCTGTGAGCATCAGTTTGTCCCCCTACCTCTCCAGTGGCCTCCAGTCCAGCTATCAAGTTCCTGGCTTCTTATTGGATTCTGATTCCTTCCTGGGAGTTAGACTCTCCTGAAGGCACACCATCCGGGTTTACAGCTGCCTCCCTAATCCATCCGGGCTTCATCTCCTTTGTTCTCATTCTCGCCTTCTTGCTGTCAAGTTCTAAACTGGCCCACAAGTTAAGCCATGAAAGATAAGGGCGTCGTCAGGGCATGGTACAGCATTCACTGAGGAGCCACTGTGAGCTAGCACACCCCTGGACAGTGGTTCTCCATCTTCTCCGGGGAGACTTACAAACTCACCGCAGCATTCAGTATGAAAAGCAACAGCTTGGTCTCAGTGCAAAAGATCAGAGGAAGGCAAATAGAGGCCACCAAGTTGGAATACATTGCCTGTTCCAATCCCAGCTGCTGTGGGGGAAGGGGGCAAGACACACACACACACACACACACACACACACACACCTGATGAGAATGCAGGCCTTAAATTAATGGTTACTTCTGGCTTGCTGATAAGCTCTGATCTAGATGGTAACCAGGGCAAAGGACATCCTAAACAACCCATCCAGAAAGACATGAGGGCTCAGGTTGGGAGAAAAGAGCCAGCACCAAGTAAACTGAGTGCTTAAACCTTACTTGCAAATGCTTTCTACTGTTGGCAAACATAGATGTCACACCTATCAAAGACACAGAAACGGCTTAAGGACTAAATAATAAGGGTGACAGGACTGAGGCAAACGTCAGTGCAAACACTGGACCATTGGGTGTATATTCATTATTAAAATGAGTTCATCCTTATTTTGGTATATTGTGCTATTGGTTGATTTTATCTGGGGTAGTAAGAACCATTTTGAACTGGAGCTAAACTCAGAGGCCAAAGTTTTCTTAGAAATTGGATTTTACTCTAACAAGTTCAAGTTTCAGATAAAAACAAGAACAACAACAAAGATAAAGTAAGTGCATGCAAGCACCGAGTCGGCTGAAGCACTGTTCTGCATTGTTCTGCATTGTTCTGCATTGTTCTGCATTGTCCTGCATAAGACAACTGGAAAGCCTGCTAAGACTTTTTTTTAACTTCATAATTCAGTTTTTACACAAAGAGAAATTATGTAGTTAAAAATAAAAATAAGGGACTAGAAAATGGGTTCTGTTCATTCTGGCTAGTGTGTCAAGAGCTTAATGAAATTAATTTGCAAACTGCATTATCTCAAGAGACACAGTCAACACAGGAAAAATATAACTGGTAAATATATGAAAAATGGTTACTTTTGATATAAAAAATAGAACAGAAAACTATGCTACAAAATGGCATTGTATTCACCATGATTAATACTCTGACAATTGATCTGGCAGAAGGGACACTCTTGCACATTGTTGTTGGTCATTCATAGCCATACAAACCTTTGTCGGAAACAATAGAGCAATCAATGTCAAAGCTTAAAACATAGTCATTCTTGTGACTCATTCTGGGGAGTGCTGAAGGAAGTTACTTAGAAAACAAAGATAGATAGATAGATAGATAGATAGATAGATAGATAGATAGATAGATGGATGAAATTTGGTACAATTTTAAAAAATAAATACTGGACATGTTTAATGACAAAGAATGACTGACTTCCCCACAGTACACCCACTCTGAAATGATCCAGCAGCTATTAAATGATATTCATGAAGAGAGATGAAGTGCAGATATGTTCTTCATGGAACTCTGAGTGAAAACCTGTGCTGTACAGAATTCTCTCCATGCACTGATTCCGGCCACACTCAGCTATGCTGGAAGGTGGGTGGAAACCATGAGAAAATCGTCACTTTTTGACAGTTTCATACACACAAATAGTCAATTCTGGTCTTTTTCACACCATTTAGCCCATCTTACCCTCATCCTCTCCTTCTGAAATTCTTTTCCCCAATAAGCTCCCTCCTACTTCCCATGTGGTTGTGAGTGCATGTGTGTCTGTGCATGTGCAGAGTTATTTATTAGGACATGGACACTGCTTTAAAAAAATGACATCCTCCCCCTGCATCTAGTAACTGCCAATAGTCCCACAGGGAGGGGAAAGAAATCACGAGCACCACAGAAAAATTTCAATTTAAGAATGCGTGTGCTAAACTGGGTGGTGGTGGCACTTGCCTTTAATCTCAGCACTCAGGACGCTAAGACAGGCAAATATCTAAAGTTGGAGGCCAGCAGCCTGTTCTACAAAGTGAGTTCCAGAACAACCAGGGATACATAGAGAAATGCTGCCTTTAAAAAAAAAAGATTAGTTGTGCTTAGGGCTGGAGCTGCTATGGAACAGAGACCAGATTTGGCACTATGCCTCTCAGTTTGTAAACTGTAGCACTGAACGCCCCCATGGGAAGGATCAAACTGCAGATGACTTTGAGGGCCTCCTCGGGAACACTGTCCTTGGCTTCCATGTGGCAAAAATTTTCCAGTTCACCCTCAGTCCCATCATTCATGTCTGGGGAAGCAAGCACAGCTACCAGAGTGACGACAGATGTCCAGGCGAGGAGCCATCCCTAGCTGTTGTTTCCAATTTACATGGGCATGTCCCCGGACCTAGCAGATGAAAACCAGACCTACCCCTTCCCTGTGTAGTGTGGGTCTTGTCCCTACTGCTGTTGCTGTGACAGCCAAGTGTCAATTATCTCCCAAGCGTGAAAGCAAATATTGTGATAGCCCAAGAAACCTACCAGCGTCGGAAGGCTCTGGCGGCTGCCTGGCCATCTGCCCGTGTAACAGTTCTCAGGAAAGGGGCCCTGCTCCATGTGAAGCTCAGTGCTGACCCCATCCATTCTTTCCAGTCTTCATTTCCCATCACTCTCTCTCTTGGCATCTTGACTCTGCTCCTTTTAAGTCTAGTGGAGAGAGTTTGCTTTTCTTTGCCTCAAACAGGTCCCGTCAAACCATGCACATAGTCTCAGGACCCTTTAATATGTGGTTATATGAAGACTCTGAAATTTTGAAGGCCTTACATATGGTCCTGAGTATCTATACTGAGTCTTGAGAGAAACAACCAATAGGGCATAGATAGATAAATAGATAGATAGATGGATGGATGGATGGATGGATGGATGGATGGA
>LOEQ01000698.1:138760-152290 GCA_001685075.1 Bramus lutescens | reverse complement strand
TAGATAGATAGATAGATAGATAGATAGATAGATAGATAGATACAGATAGATAGACAGACAGATGATAGACAGACAGACAGACAGAGAGACAGACAGATAGAAAAATAGTAGAGAGCAATAGAGGAAAATATGGACATCAACCTCTGACTTCTATACTGTAACAGGCCCCAAGACCTGAACATAGCTGATGCCATGTTAGAAGCACCATTCTGACCTAAGAGCCCAACATCTGCCAAAACTAAAACAAAAACATAATCCATCATAATCCATAATTTCTAGGAAACTCCCTAAATGTACTAACCTTGCTCTTTTGACTTCTGTACCTCTGCTTACTGTTATTCTTGCTATTTGAGGTATGTCAACCAATATATGGTTTCTATGCATAAAAAGCCAAGAACAGTGAGGCTTGTGGCTGCGTGACTTGGACAAATTCCTCATGCAGCCCCCCCTAAAGACTTTCTCTTTGTCTTTAAGCACATCTGTGTGTGTTTTCTTGTAGAGTTGCCTCACAACACACTCTCACATGCCTGAGCCCAGAGACACAAACACATAAAAACTCATACAATGCATATAACAAAAATAATTAGTTCAATAAAAAATAATTAGGTTCCTTTACAACACTGCTGCATTCCCCCATGACATGTAAAGATTAATTACTGATCAGATAATAATACATTGGCCAAGGAAGAAACTGGCCAGAAGAAATAAACAGATTCAGAGATACAAGCCAGCAAACACAGGAAATAGAAATGTGTCCTCTTGGTCTCTGGCTTCCCCCCAAATATGAGAGAGAGAGAGAGTTCAAGCCATCAGACCCCCAAAGTCCAAGAGCAAAAACACCCAAGTACATCTACTTAGACTGACCAAGTCATCATTTTAACTTATAGACATAAGGTCATGTCCCAAGTATATTCTGCTAACTTTTGTAGTTAATTCTCTTTACTTAAAGACATAGTTTTTTTGTAATATGAATAGTTGAACTAGATACTCATGGTTTGAACCAGAAGATACGAGAAAACTCAGCGTCCAAAGTAGTGTCTACACATGATGCTGCATTAACATGAAGTCAGCTAGACCAAGAAGCCTTTGTGACATAGAGTATGTCCTTGAGGCAATCAGGCCTGTCTGCAAGGAAAGAGGTCAAGGGTCAATGGCAGGATCAAGCAGTACACAGGGAAATTGGCTTGTTCTCTGCTATCTCCAGGCCTCTCCATACCTGAAGACCATCCACAGAGTCAGGATTGGTAGCATGAAACGTTCGAGCTAAAATCTACCTGGCTCCCAATTAAAAGCCAAGAGTTCCCCACCAACGGCTCCTTGAGGTTCTCAAGACTTAATTCGGCCATCTCCATCTGCTCACAGCTGCTTGTAATCTAACTCAAGAGAGGAAGTCTAATTACCAGAAGAAACTCCAATGAGTCGTTCTGGGGGCTTGGGAGCGTAAGTGCCCAACAAGCAGAGGGGCTCGGTCCTACATGTTCCTCATAGGAAGGTGACAATGAAATACTCTGAGGTCCCCAAACAAAAGAGGTCTGTGCTTGTACTGTCTTGGTCAAAAGAATTCTTAAATATCTCATGTTTCTGTCAATCTAAGAAACGCTGAGAAAGTCTGTTGCATACAGGGACAGTACAGGCATATACAGGTACAGGGGGAAAAAAGATACCTAAATATGCCTGTATATGCAAACTGTCTACTAAGGGACACCTCTTGGTTAAATCAAGATTCCCAAAAGAGCTTGGAAAAATTCATCTTTTACCGTCTGTCTTTTCTAAATCAAGTCTAGTTTTTCCAGTCTTACCAATTTTTTAAATAGGCAAACACGGCATTCAACAATACCATAGTCTAGACCAAACCCCATGTGGAAATCTCTCATCAAATTTCTTGTTCATATGGCATTCCGCCTTCATCAGCTTGAGACAGAGTAGGGTGGAGAGGACTCTCACACCTAGTAATCAATTATTCTACACCATTTTATCCATAGAAGCTGTACACAAAATAGATTACCCTGAAGTAAAGGGGATGACACCAAAGTAACTGAATAACCACACAAAACCTGAGAATCAGAAAGAAACATGTCACCGGTGTTCAGCCCTCTTCAGAGCCTCAGAGAGTGTCCCCACGTGTCATAAGGCCAGCACCACCTCCACTTGAAATTCAAGTTCAGATGGAGCTGAGTGGGTAGGGAGGTGAGGAGGATCTGGGAGGAGGTGTTGGGGCAGAGGAAAGACTATGATGAAAATATATTGTGTGATTCAGGTCCACAGACGCCACTCTTCATCCCTGTAATTCTGAAGAGTCTCAGGACTCATGAAATCCTGTTGTCCTTGCTATTATAACACGAACCCCTCCGACACAGACTCATGTGTTTCAACAGTTGGTCCTCTGCTGCTGGCACTCTTTGGAGATGTTGTAAAACTTTTAGAAAGGGGAAGCTTGATCTCAAGGTTTCATGCCTAGTCCAACTTCCTGTGTATTCTCTCCTTCCTATCTGAGGATGTCATGTGACCGGCCTCTTCACACTCCTGCCTCCCTGCCTTCCCGCCATGAGGGACTGAATTTCTTCTTGAACTGGGAGCTAAAGTAAATCTCCCTTCAAACTGTTTTTTGTTACTGTTTGGTCAGAACAACAAGAGAAATGAGTAATGCATGTACCAAGTGGGGGTTCGAGGTCGCATGCTCCTCAGTTTTGACCAGTACTGTTTATCATACACTCACATAGTCTCTTTCTGTCCTTCAGGACACCATTATGCCCAATCTCTGTGCAAAGATATTGCTATAAGTCATGGGGGAAACCATGTCCTTAGGACCCACCTCTCTAGTCTAGGTCTAAGTTCTAAACGGAAGCCACTACTTTCATTAGCAACTTTCAGAACTCTATTCAAAGTTTTTTCTTTGGTCAACACACCCCTGGGTTTCCATGAAGAGCCACAGTTTGGGTTGACTCTCTTGAGTTATATGTGTTCTGACAATTCCTTCTACTTTATTTAGATAGTTAATTATTTAGCTATTTATTTTTGAGACAGGGTCTCCTTATGTCACTTTGGCTAGCCTGGAATTCCCTGTGTAGAACAGGTTGGCCTTGAACTTAGAGAGATCTGCTTGCTTCTGCCACCCACATTAAAGGCATGTGCCACCATACCCTGCTACCCTTCCACTTTTTGAAGCAAAAATTTCTCCAAGCTGATTTTCCCACCACAAAAGCTATGTAAATTTAAATGTCAATCAACTAAAATTGAATAACTTTGAAGTTTGTTTCCTAAGTCACATGCTAAGTGCTCACCAGTCACACATGGACGGAGGTTACCACACTGGACAGCACAGACACATAGCCTTTTTGTCATCTCAGAAAGGACCTGCTCTGGCACCTGCAGATTTCTTCCAGCTGGATGGAATTTTGTGATCTCACTGCACCTCCAAACCTAATCGTATGTTGACTATTACACCCATGAAAAATGGGGTTCCATTAAGCCTGCATTTTATTTGTAGTGGAGGAGATGACTTCTTAATCTAAACATCTTTTAACTTTGAAGTACAGGTAGGTTTTAGTACAATTACAAAAAATGACAAAGAAGGATCCCCTATTGTCTTCACCCAGTGTCCCCCAAGAGTTACATTTTATATGTAATATACTAACACAATCAGGAAATTGGCATTAAAATAATCTAGATTACTCAACTTTATCTTGCACTGATTTATATGTGTGTATGTCTACCTGTATGTGTGTATGCGTGTATGTCTATGTATGCTATTTCTGTCTGTGTGTATTTATGTGTGTCTGTGGGCATATCTGTGTGTCTGTGTATGTATGTTGGTCCTATGTAATTTTATTGCATGTAAATTCATGGATTACCAAATGAAATTCAGAGCAGTTCCATCATAAGAATCTCACTTGAGGGAGCCAGTGACATTGCTTAGCAAGAAAAGAGACTGACTACCCTATGGTACAAGCATGACAACCTGATGCTGATCCCAGAACTCATGGCAAGGTGGAAGAACTGACGCCATATAAAGCTGTTCTCTGATGTCTACATGAGGTCATGGAATGTGCGAGTACACTCATGCACACAGACACACATGCACATACATACACTAATAATTCTTAAGAGAATCTGACCTGTAACCATTTTGTATACATAATCCCCTTCTTCCCTCTCTAACCTCTAAGCTATTTGTCCATCTTTATAACTTTATCATCTCAAGAATATTTTCTAAATTAGATTATACAATTTGTAACATTTTGAGTTTGGCCTTTCCTGTCAGTGTAACCACCCTGAGGGGTTTCCATCTTGTTGAGTTATTGTCAAGTTATTTCCTGTTATTGCTGCATAGTATTCTGTTATATGGATGTGCACAATTTAACCACTCACACAGCTGAGGATATGTGGATTTTTTCAGTTTTCCGCTATTATGAATGCAGTGGCCATGGGAATTTGTGTACATCTTTTGACTCAACACAGTTTTAGCTTCTCTGAGATGCACGCCTGAAAGTGCAATTGCTGGGTCCTTGGTAAACGCATGGTTAGTGTTTGGAGAAACTGACTGCTGGGTATCTGGTGGTGGCAGTCCTCTTATTTAGCCATCCTAGGAGGAATGTCGTAAGATTTTTTGAGCTGTCATTTGCATTTCCCAGGGACCATAGTGCTGATCACCTTTGTGGGTCCCTGTTTGCCATCTCTACAGCCATTTCTCTGCACTCTCAATTGTTGAAGCCTTTCCTACATTCTACAAACTCTACTCTGAGATCCACCATTTGCAAGCATGAGAGCTTGTGTTCTATCCTAGTCTCAGGGCCTCTCACAGAGCAAAGTTCAATTCTCATGGGGTCTCATTTGTCAAAGTTTTTTTTCATGCACTTGGTGTCAAACCTACAAGTCTGTCACCTCCACAGGTCTTGAAGAATTTCCACTGGTTTCCTGAGTTCCATAGTTTTTCATTTTACATTTAAGTCCATGATCCATCATTGTAGTAATGAGGCCATTGTTTGTTCCCGGCTGCTCAGCCCTGAAATAACCACACAGAAGCTGTATCAATTAAATCACTGCTTGGCCTATTAGCTCTAACTTCTTATTGGCCAGCTTTTACATCTTAATTTAACCCATTTCCATTATTTTATATTTTACCACAAAGGGTGTGGCCTACAGGCAAGGTTCCAACATGTCTGTCTCCAGTGGCGGCTCCATGGCTTCTCCCTGACTCCGCCTCCTTTCTCCCAGCATTCAGTTTAGTTTTCCCTGCCTAGCTCTGTTTGACCCTATCAGGCTGAGCCAGTTTCTTTATTAACCAATGGTATTCACAGCATACATACTCGTATCTTGAGTTAATGTTTAAAAGGGAGGTTGGGATCAAGTTCATTCTTTTCCCTGTCGATGCCCAATTGTCCCTGTTCCATTTGTCAGAAAGACTAACTATTCTTCCATTGGACTGCTTTCGCATCTTCAGCAAAATTAGGCAGAAATGTCCTAGAGATCTGTGTCACAGTAATATGGAGGCACTTTGCCATTAACACTATCTCCGTAAAACAATTAAGATAATCGATTTTAGCCAGATATAGTAACTATAATCTCAGTTACTTGGGAGACTAAGGCCAGAAGGTTACAAATTTAAAATCTGCTTGAGATACAGAGAGGGCTCAAGGCTGGCTTAGAAATTTTAATGAGGCTTTGTTTCAAACTGAAAAGGGTTCAAGGTTCTAGTTCAGTGGTTCAGTGCTTGTTCACGTCTACAAGATCCTGTATTCAATAATGAGCACCCCACAATTTTTTTAAATTCTTATTTAAAAGCGTAATATAAACTATTTTGTTTCTCTGTTCTGCTCCATGGATCTGCATAGCAATTCCTGTAGCATCACATAGCCTTGGTTTACGTGTAGAGTCCGTATGGTGATTTCTCCCCCACCATGTTATCGTTTTCAAAACTGTTCTAGCTATCCTGCATCCCTACTTTGTCCTGCAAAAATTGTACAATATTATATGGAACAGAAGGAAAAAGAGTCATTGATCTCCAATCAGTCATCAAACATTTATTCAGCAAATAAAATACCATTAACTGAGTCTCTTCCATCTCTCAGCTCAATCTAATTCAGTCTTCATGAAACCTGGTGTTACGCATCATCCTCCTTCCTGGAGACAAGGTTACTGAAGATGCGATTGGTTAGCAATGCTCCCAAGGACAAACAGGTGATGAAGGAGAGATCCAAGATAGGAGCTCAGTTCTATTTGCGCCAAAGACCATGACTCTTTGCCATAGCATCCTGGACACCTGTCACATTGTCTACCATCTGCTTCTTAACCTGTTAGTCTCAGTGACACAAAGGTGAGCAAAACACAAAAATCTTGAGAATCTCTTAGATTGCTTCCGGTGACTCAGCCTTCAAGGTCTGTCCAGTTGGAGCACAAAACTTTTTCCTTCTTTATCAAAGTTATTCATCTCACCCGGGTTGTTTTGTTGTTGTTGTTGTTTGGTTGGTTTTGTTTGCTTTGTTTGTTTGTTTATTTGTCTTCTAACAATGACTTGCCTTTTGGTCCACCCAGTAAGAGATAATAATCATTATCTCTTATTAAACCTACCTCAAGCCTTAAGTCTCAAGCCTATCTATCATATGGCTTTCATTTTTGCACATCCCTTCCCAGTACTGGAAACTGAACCCAAAGGCTTGAGCATGCTGAGCAAACCCTATTCCATTGACACACATTCCCAGCCATAATGTCTTGTGTGATATACAGCATCTTTACTGTGTGGCACAGTCACACTGATGGCCGAAAATCTTCCTGTGGTGAGATCTATTTAGAGTCTGCACAGCTGAGAAGGTACCAAGCAGTCACTGTAGCTCTGCAAATGTGTATTAGCCACATATTGAGGTGACATCTATTGGGGTCCAGCCTCGACAAGCTTGTACATTCCAGGGTAGGGGCTTGAAAAATTAAAAAATGTTAGGCAGAATAGATAGACACAAAAGAAATACAGGAACATAGGCTAGTACCAGGAAGGCTTCTCAGTAAATACTGAATACTGAATACTGAATTCAACTGCATTTATTTTCCATATGCTTATATACCCCAATACAAAAAGGGGGGAGAAAGCAAAAGACTGTTTTACCATGATACAAAGGACAACCAGAGCAGTTACTTGCTTTAATATATGAGACATCAAGCTGCTATATCCTGAATTAAGCATTCTGATGTTTTGGGCAGGATATACAGCAAATACACACTAGACCAAGCATCCTATAGGCAGCCACTCCCTGGGTCAAACCTCCTGCTTTAAAATAAAGGAGTAGGAACAGGCTTGAATTCTCTGACCTTTGATCAGGGTGGAGCAGATCCACCTCTATGGGGCATTTTAATGTCCAAAACACCCAGTAACCATACCCTAGGTCAGGATATCTTGTTTGTAACCACAACTGTTGTCAACAACTTTGAAAGAATATAATTAAGCTCAAATTCCCTGACCTTTCATCAAGGTGGAACAGGAGTCACATCTGTGGGCCCCTGCACAAATGAATATATGATGATCCCACACAATAGTGTGATGCTAGTTAGAAACATGATGCTGATATTTATTAATATCTGCTCCTGAGGTATCAATCAAGAGAGAAAAGGGCAATATGGAATTATCTGTTCCATCACACATGGCTTCATTAATATTAATGTAAAATCTTCTTGTAAGCAATAAATTTTCTTAGCTTCCAGGAAGATTAAGGGAGGTCAGATCTGATTGTCATTGTCTATCAAAAGATAACTTTTGGTTTCTATAATGGGATCTCATATATATGTTAATCTATTGCAAAAAGAAAGTTCCAGAGTAAGCTGATCACTCACTAGGAGCAAGTCACAGCTCTGTATAGTATATGTTCAAATACTGTGCTAGGCCTCAGGCTTGTAGGAAAAGATGACCTTGAGGGTCTCGTGATAGAAAATAACTGTAATAAATTTTAAAATAATGGTTTCCCTAAAGTTCTATGGAAAGAAGAAAATATTTTGCTCCATCAGAAGAAATCAGGAAAAACTGAATTGAAACTTAAAAAAAATCAAGTTTATTTTGAAAGGTTTAAAACAGATTAAAGAAAAAAATTACCATCTTGAGGAAAAACAATTAATTCCCCAATTAAAAGTTTGATTTCTGATGTCCTCTTTGACATGAGTTTCTGTTGACTTGCTAGCCTACAGATCAGAGCTGACAACATTGCCTCCTGAACACCCAGACTGAGAAATGACTGTGATGCTGTTGGTGGAATAGAAACCCCTAATTAGACAGAGGGGCAGATGCTCTGTGTGCTCCTGAGATGCGCCCACTCCCAGGGACAGCAGCCACAGCAAAGTGAGAGAGTACACTGTCTACAAGACAACCAGCAGCATTCCTACAATGACGCCACCCCACCAGTCATCAGGAAGGACCCACCAACTGAACAGTAAGAGACCCTTGGAACAACCAGGAAATATTCCACAGCCAGACCTCCTCTCTGTATATGTTACAAAGACCAAGACCCATGTGAGTCCTCCCCTGAGACAATAGTTCCAAGAAAAGGTTATTAGTGACTGTCAAAGCCAACAAGAAGGAAGGGATGCCACAGACATACGTTATCAAATGCCTCAGCCACATACCAGTGGCTTCTCAGTCTTGAACAGCTGCCTGACAAGTCAATTCAGAATCAATCTCCTGTCAACAGATGGATAAACATGGAAAATAATGCAGTGTGGGGTATGATTCAGCTTTAGACACGAAGGAAATCCTGTCCTTGGTGACATCACAGATGCGCCTGGAGGGCTCTAGGAGAGATGGGATGAGTCAGGCTAAGGAGATTGACACTGTAGGACCTTGAGTACGTGTGGAGTTTCAGGAAGTTGGATTCAGAGAATCGAGAGTTGAGCAACGGTTCCTGGAGGCCAGAGTGGGAGAAGAATGGAGAGCTGTTGGTCAAAGAGCATGTCAGCTAGCCGGAAGGAATGTTCAAGGGCTTTGTTGTATGACACTACAGCCATGGTGTGAACAATGCATTGTGTGATAGCTAACCTTGGTTGCCAACGTGAGGGGATTTAGAATTACTATAGCAACAGACCTCTGGGTGTATCTATGGGGGTATTTCCAGGAAGGTTCAACAGAGGAAAGAAGAGCCACTTTGAGTGTGGGTGACCTTAAGTGGGTGGCATTATCCATGGTACAGAGTCCTGGATGAATGGAAGAATGCTTTCAAACACTGTGCAGGAGAAATAATCTATTTGCCAGCTCCCAATGCCAACTGAGCAAAGTTCATAGCCCCAGGGTTAGTGTCCCCAGCTTGTGCATGTTGAACCCCAGTGGGTTTCCATGGCACCCACGTTGCTGCACGACAGGCCTGTAAGATGGGATGCCAAAGGTTTTAGCGTCTGCAGGAAACAGGTCAAGTGCCTTACACAGCTGATTGTCTATAGTATCTCGCCGTATTCCTAAGGACTCACTAATCAAGGAAATGAAAACACTATAGTAGTTTCTCTTCCTCCTCTTTCTCCTTCTCTTCCTCCTCTTTCTTCTTCATTCACCTACAGTCCTTTTAAGACTTGAAAGAAAAGGGAAATACCTGCTTACCAAGCTCTATGCAGGATGAAAACCAAAGCGTCCAGGAAAAAATATTCCATTAGCCTGACAAAAGTACTAAATACCAATGGCCCGAAGACGTTGACAAAGAATGCCACGAAGTCCTAATCTGAAGGAGGGAGGAGGGGTCCACCCCACTCACAGTCCAATACTGTTAAGCCTCTCTGCAACAGTTAGCTGGCAGCTCACACTTGTAATTCCAGCCCATGGAAGACAGAGATGGGAAGATTACAGTAAAGCTGAGACCAGCCTGGATTATCTAGGGAGTCTCAGAGGACCGTAAATCCCAGATGTTAAAGGCTTAGGTCCAAGCGTTGAGCTATTGAAGGGTGTTGAGACCATCGAGAAAAGGAGCCTGGTAAAAGGTCCTTAGGTCACGAAGCATGTATATTTGAAGAGAGCAATGAGATCCTGTCCCCCCTGTCTCTCTCTCTCCCTGCTCCCGAGCTGCCTGAGATAAACAGGTCCCCTTTGCTAAACCCTCTTCATAAAACTAAAAGCAACTGAGTTAACAGCCATGGACTGAAGCCTCCAAAGCGACAAACCGAAATAACCCTCTTCTCTTTTTAAACTGGTTGCCTCAGACATTTTGTTACCATGACAGAACGCTGACAGACATGGCCTCTGTCTTCCAGATAAACAGCAGCTAAAGGAGGTGGGCAGCAGATGTTTGGGTAGATAATTGGCGCTCCTCCATCTGATGAGTAGAGACTTTGGCAGGCAGGATTATGAGAACACAGCACTCATTCGGTTAGAATTTCCAGCAAAAGCATTTAACTCCAGCCACAGAAGCGCAAGTAAGCTGTGAGAATAGACTATAAGCTGTGAGTAGGACTCAAGGCCTTTTTGTATCTTAAATAAATGAGTAATAGGTGAATGCTTCTTTAATGCTAAATACATTCATAAAATGCATAGTAGTGAAGATAAAATAGTTTCCATGAAAGGAGAAATTTGTCACAATAGGGGTTATCATCTTTTACTCTAAATTTTATATTTCTTATTTATGATTACTCATTAAATTTTATAGGAAAAAGATAAGTAGTGGGTTTTTATGGGGATCTGCCTCTTTTCACTTTTGGGAACTGTGTTAGACAAGATTTCACAGAGTAGATTGCATATTACTCCAGGGGCCTCTGTGAGAAGAGAGTTTTGTGGGCAGGCATGCTTCGTAAACTCCGGACTAAACAAAATAACCCAGTCTTTTCTCTGAAATAATGTCACTTTGCTAGACGTCAAAAGCACCAAGGGCAAGGCAGGAAGGGTGGGTGGTTCAGCAGTTAAGAGCTCTGGTTGTCCTTGAATGTCCAGTGTTCATTCCTAGCACCCTCGAGGGCTGGCTCACAACCACCTGTGTCTGCAGCTCTGGGGCATCTGACACCTCCTCAGGTTCCTGCCCTTGAGAGCACAGACACACACACACACACACACACACAGAGAGAGAGAGAGAGAGAGAGAGAGAGAGAGAGAGAGATTGACTGACTGACTGACTGACTGACTGACTGACTGACTGACTGACTGACTGACTGACTATCCAAGTGTACCTCAAACTATCCAAGGAAGGAAGGGAAGGGATGCAAGCAGAGGACCCCTGAATAAGCAGAGCTCTGAGCCTTTCATTCCTGTAGCCTGTCATCTTCCATTTTGTTGCCTCAACTGTGCCTGGTGAGAAAGCAGTTACCTAAAACCTCAGCTTTCATTTTCACAGTATTGTATACACCTCAATGAGTCGTGTGTCTGCTGAGACCTAAGTCTGAGGTGCTGCTGTCAATTGAGTCTTAGAGCCAAGGCTCACTAATAGTGGCCAGACTTCAGCCACAGGTAAAGATAAAGGCCTGTCTACATCCACGCCTGCACAATTGCAAGCTACATGCCCAGTTAACATCATTCGTGAAAATCTTTCTAGCTATGCCCTGACAGATAGATATGCCTGATTTCAGTCACTTCACACTTCCCTAAATTCATGCTGTGGAAGCGCCCACCCAACCCTTCTCTCCCACTCCTAGCTCCTTCCTGTACCGTGAGTGGCCCAGCACGCAGACGCAAAAAGGCAATGCAGGTCACGCCCAGTTCCACTGCGATCCTTGAAACAGTCAGTGTTTGGGCTGCTTCCTGTCCAGGTCTGAATATACAGCCAGTAGTATGTTCTGCTCCAAGAGGCTCTTGGAACAAGACCCATGGAACTGGAAAGCTAGGAAGGGAATGCAAGGTCTTGTATATCATAATTCATTCTAAAAGTAAGAAAGATAATTTTATGGTTGGGGTCGCCAAAGCATGAGGAACTGTATTAAAGGGTCGAAGCATTAGGACGGTTGAGAACCAGTGGCCTAAGTGAAGGCAGGTATATTAGCATCCCACCAGCTTGTGGGGGTTCATGAGAAGATCAATTATGAAAACGGGCTTCGAGCAAGCTAGTTCAACCGCTTATCAAATATTGCTAGCATCCCTATTAGAGATATAGAGTGAACAACCCATATAAAAGTTTTGCCCTCTAGGACTTTCTATTCTTTTAGGCATATTCAGTATATATGTATATGAGTGTATATGAGTGTGTGTGTGTGTGTGTGTGAATGCACACACACACGCATACAAGCACATATAGTTGGATGGTGTCTTAGTGTTTTATTGTTGCAAAAGACAACATGACTAAGGCAACTCTCATAAAGGAAAGCATTTTCATTGAGGACGGCCTTAAAATTTCAGAGACTTACTCCATTATCATCCTGGCGGGGAGCAGGACAGCAAACAGGGCAGGCATCATGCTGGAGCAGTGTGAGAGCTGCATCTTAATCTGCAGACAGAGAGAGGGAGAGAGAAAGAAACTGGAGCTAGCATAGGCTTTTGAAACCTCAAAGCACACCCTCAGGGACAGTCTTCCATCTCCTAATCCTTCTCAAATAACGCCACTCCTTGATGACTAAGCATTCAAATATATGAGTCTACGGGGTCGTTCTTATTCACACCACCACAAATAAGTTCCATGACAATATCCAAATGAGCTTATGTGTTAGTTGCTATTCTCACCGCTGTGCCCAAATACCTAACAGAAACACACTAAGGGACAAAGTCTTATTTTGGTTCAGAGCTCATGAGTCTTCAGCCTGAAGACCTTGGCTCCATTGAGACTGCACTCAGAGACTCGGTAGTGGGAGCACGTGTCGCTTGAGGAAACAATCGCCTCAAGACAGATACGCAGAAAGAAAGTAAGAGGTTGGAACCACTTACAACCTTTCACCCAGTAACCTAATCCCTCCACTTTTAAGTGGAGTGGATTAAGTAGGTTAAATTAGACTCCACTTCCTTAATCTTGCTAGGTAAATAAACCCCCAGCTGGGAACCAGCAGATACGCCTCTAAGTAACAATTCCTATGCAACCGTATCAGAACGGAAAGAATAAGTGGCAATCTCTTCAAAACAGTGACGAAGAAGCAGAGACACAAAGCCAAGGGGACGACCACGTATACACACCTCTCACAGAAAAAAAAGTGGTCTGTGAACAGAAGGAACAGTGAACACGAAAGCCTCAAGATGGGAGTCAGCCGCGCATGCTCTGAAGCCTGTCAGAGAGATTACAGTTAGACAACACTGAGCCAGGGGGAAGCAGTAGGAACTGGGAATGGGAAAGGAGGCAGTAGTCGGAGCGAGAAGTGTGCTTCATGGTCTGGAGTTCGAGAAGAGGCCTGGACTCGAGTTGACTATTCATGAGTCACTACGGCTAGATGACTGGGCTCCAAGAAAAGGACTCAGCCCAAGGTCAGCAAATCCAATAGAATTAGTCCAGACTGAGAGAAAAGCCCTGGAGAGCGTTACTAAAGATTACAAGCAGAGACCCAGGAATGAAGACTGGAGATAAATTGCTGTAGTTTAGGGTGTGGTATGAATGCTTCGAGACACGTGGTTAAGGGCTTGATCCACAGGATGGTGCTATTGGGAGGTGGGACACTTGGGGTGAGGCCTAAGGT
>LOEQ01000698.1:125177-138751 GCA_001685075.1 Bramus lutescens | reverse complement strand
TAAGGTATCATTTGTGAGTCCTTAGAAGGGACTGTAGGATGCTAGTCTGTCTTCTGCTCCTGACTGAAGATGCTGCTCCCCAGTCTTCTGTGTATTCCCAACACGAAATACGGCATCTGCCATCCTCAACATAGGCATCAGTGGAGCCTTGGGTCTTGGGTTCTTAACTGTGAGCTGCATAAACCTCTTTTCTATATAACCTGCCTGAATTGTGTCTTTTATTATAGTGACGAGACACTGACTAATATAGAAGTGATCCTTCTTCCTAAAGAGATGGAGTGATCAAGAGGATTAAATATTTTAAAAAGTTCAGGTCAGGCTGGAGAGTTGGCTCAGAGGTTAAGAACACTGGCAGCTCTTCCAGAGGTCCTAAGTTCAACTCCCAGCATCCACATGGTGGCTCACAACCCTCTATAAGAAGATCTGGTGCCCTCTCCTGTTATACAGGAATACATGCAAAACACTGTATAAATAATAAACAAATCTAAAAAAAAAAAAGTCAGGTCGAATTAGTGCTTAGCCAGTCCCATTGGCTTTAACAAGCAGGAAGCCATTAGTGACCATTGCCAAAGCAATTTCTCCAGTGATGACAGCAGAAGCCAGCACCCATTGGCATGAGGGATGTGTGGGGAATGAGGAAGCAGATTCTGTTGTCTGATTTTTTTTTTAAGAATCTTGGCTGTGAATGGAAGGAAATAAACAGGGAATTTCATTTTTGACTGAAGGGAACAGTGTGTGTGTGTGTGTGTGTGCCTGCTGTGATGTGTGTACATGTATATACAGTTACACGTACCCACGAATGCTCAAGAACCCGAGGAGAGCATCTGATGTCCTGCTCCATTACTCTCCTCCATATTCTCTTGAGACAGAGTCCCTTGCTGAGTTGGAGTTAGCCTGGTGACCAGGGAGCCCCAGAAATCCTCCTGTCTCCGCCACCACCATCGCCCTTCATAGCACCGTAGATACAGGTATGAACAAAGGTTGCACACAGTTTTTTATTTGGGTTTTGGGGACTGAACTCAGGCCCTCATGCTTGTCCAACAATCACTCTTACCCTGAGAAATCGTTTTAAAAAGAAAAACAACTAGTTGACTAAGAAAAAGACATTGGTGAAAAAGAAAAGCATTAGTATATGAGCGGAAGGAGTCACAAGATTGGAGCAGGCTTCTCCACTCCTAACTGCCCTCTTGGGAGAGCAGCCTCAGTTCATGGAACTGCAAGTCTTCCTCAACCTGTCTCATTACTCCAGCTCAGCAGGAAGTGGGGACCAGTGAGGTGAGAAGAAAAAAAATGGCACCTTAGTCCTTTCAGGGATGAACCTACCAACAGAAGGCATGGTTTTCCTTTTACCCTTCATGCAGAAATTGTATTCTCCCCCTGGGAAGTTCTCTGCACAGTTCTGCCTAGGACTTCCCAGTTCTGGTCTCAGACAGTCTTCCCGTTTGATCCTGCATCTTTACACTGTGGCTTCCATCCTCCCTCTTTGAAACCACTTTTTAAATTTTTCAGCATCCGGGAAGAAAAGAAAAAAGAAAATGGAGCCCTTCCTTTAGTGTTCTCAGAGACCTTCACGTGAATAATACTTGAGCTGTTGTAAGAAGAGGGCCCGCAGCAACACACAAACAGAAGGACCTCCTCCTACGCCATTTAGCAATCAAAATGTGCAAAGAACCGAAGAGAATGTTGCCAGAAAAGAGGACAGGAGGAACGATTTGCCATCTTCTCACATCAGAAAGCGGGAGAGAAGGTAGGTGGGTCACGCGGACCGAAAGCACGCCCAGCAGATACCATTTCACGTCTCTGTGTAAGTGGAGACAGCCACTTTCTGCAGGTGAGGAGACTGAAGGTGTATTGTTTCCAAGGAACAAAAATAGCACTTCCAGAACTGGAAAGGACCAAGGACACGTGAGCGTGAAGGCAGTCCCACGGCTCACCACTTCTGTACTCTGACAATTAAATTATTCTTGTTCCACAAACCAAGCCAGGGAGAGAAGATGGCCTCCTGCTGAGCTTACAGTCATGACTACAACTCACACTCTAATTTTCTCCCCTGGCTGATGTCTGAGGGAAGGGCGGGGACACACTAGACTCACACCCCAGTGACTAAGACAGTGTATGAGCTGCTAAAGGAGATGATGGTCCCTGACAGGCAACTGCCTGCGGGGCCTTCCCTGGTCTCTGTCTTCTCGTGTTCACCTCCCTAACATAGCTACCTCCTCTGTGCTGGACCTAATGGCTCACTTCCCGAGAATAAAATGCAAGGTCTCTGTCTTCTCGTGTTCACCTCCCTAACATAGCTACCTCCTCTGTGCTGGACCTAATGGCTCACTTCCCGAGAATAAAATGCAACCGTAGGAATGAGGCGCCATTTGTAAAATTGGGTCAAGAAAGCTGAACTTATGTCTTGTTCACATGCTGTCTTTCTATATGTTTGCTCTGATGAGGTACACAGAAAAGGCACTCATGACATAGAACCAAGATTGGCCTCTGACTAGCCACTAGCAAGGAAGTGATGTCCTCAACCCAGGAATTGACTCATCCCCACCCCCATCCATATGAGTGAGACTGGGAAAGGCTCTGACCAGCTGAGCTTGTGGATAAGATGTAACCCCAAGAGACAGCTTGCATGCAGACATGTGAGATCCAGCCATAGCCTGAATATTATACCCTCATGAAGTCATAGGTCAAACCTAGTCATCAACACAAGGCTTATTGGGTATGAGGCCATTGGGAGGACTCCCCACTCTTGAATTAAAGTAGTGTACTTATTAAANAAAAAAAAAAAAAAGACCCTCACAGATATGGGGAAGTATCTCATAGTTGGAAGAGTAAGTGCCTACCAAGAGAGAGAGCCAGAGACACAGAAAAAAGACAGAGACACAGTGACCAGAGAGCCCACATTAGCCTGTAGCACCGGAAGGCCACTGGGAATCCAGCCCTTCCACAAAGTAGCTAGGGCCTCAAAAAAAAAAATCTTCCAAATCCTTGCTTTTGACCTCCTGGCCTCTAGAATGGTGATAATAAATGCTGCTGTTTATAAACCTGCGATCTATGGTAGACCAAATGCACACACTAAGATTCTAAAAGCAAGTGACTCTTGTCTGGATTTCTGACCCACAGACACTGCGAGGAAACAACTGCGTATTGTCTTAAGCCGCTAGGTGTTCATGTCATCTGTAATGCAGTAACACCCAAGGCCTGGTATGGAGCTGGCAAACAGTACTGCGGGGCTCATACCGCTTCTATGGCAGCTAGGGGATGTGTTCTTCAGGGGAATGTTGTTCTGTCCTTGTCCTCGTAGTGTCCAAAGAGAACATGAAAAGACAGAGATGACAGAGTGTGTTCACTTTCTGCCAGTGTAATTAAGAAACAAATTTAAGGGTCTGGAGAGAAAGCTCAGAAGTTAAGAGCACTGGTTGCTCTTCCAGAGGTCCTGAGTTCAATTCCCAGCAACCATGTAATGACTCATAACCATCTATAATGAGATCTTGTTCCCTCTTCTGGCATTCAGGGACACATGCAGGCAGAACATTGTTTACAGAATAAATAAATAAATAAATAAATAAATAAATAAATAAATAAATAACTTTAAAAAANAGCTACCTCCTCTGTGCTGGACCTAATGGCTCACTTCCCGAGAATAAAATGCAAGGTCTCTGTCTTCTCGTGTTCACCTCCCTAACATAGCTACCTCCTCTGTGCTGGACCTAATGGCTCACTTCCCGAGAATAAAATGCAACCGTAGGAATGAGGCGCCATTTGTAAAATTGGGTCAAGAAAGCTGAACTTATGTCTTGTTCACATGCTGTCTTTCTATATGTTTGCTCTGATGAGGTACACAGAAAAGGCACTCATGACATAGAACCAAGATTGGCCTCTGACTAGCCACTAGCAAGGAAGTGATGTCCTCAACCCAGGAATTGACTCATCCCCACCCCCATCCATATGAGTGAGACTGGGAAAGGCTCTGACCAGCTGAGCTTGTGGATAAGATGTAACCCCAAGAGACAGCTTGCATGCAGACATGTGAGATCCAGCCATAGCCTGAATATTATACCCTCATGAAGTCATAGGTCAAACCTAGTCATCAACACAAGGCTTATTGGGTATGAGGCCATTGGGAGGACTCCCCACTCTTGAATTAAAGTAGTGTACTTATTAAANAAAAAAAAAAAAAAGACCCTCACAGATATGGGGAAGTATCTCATAGTTGGAAGAGTAAGTGCCTACCAAGAGAGAGAGCCAGAGACACAGAAAAAAGACAGAGACACAGTGACCAGAGAGCCCACATTAGCCTGTAGCACCGGAAGGCCACTGGGAATCCAGCCCTTCCACAAAGTAGCTAGGGCCTCAAAAAAAAAAATCTTCCAAATCCTTGCTTTTGACCTCCTGGCCTCTAGAATGGTGATAATAAATGCTGCTGTTTATAAACCTGCGATCTATGGTAGACCAAATGCACACACTAAGATTCTAAAAGCAAGTGACTCTTGTCTGGATTTCTGACCCACAGACACTGCGAGGAAACAACTGCGTATTGTCTTAAGCCGCTAGGTGTTCATGTCATCTGTAATGCAGTAACACCCAAGGCCTGGTATGGAGCTGGCAAACAGTACTGCGGGGCTCATACCGCTTCTATGGCAGCTAGGGGATGTGTTCTTCAGGGGAATGTTGTTCTGTCCTTGTCCTCGTAGTGTCCAAAGAGAACATGAAAAGACAGAGATGACAGAGTGTGTTCACTTTCTGCCAGTGTAATTAAGAAACAAATTTAAGGGTCTGGAGAGAAAGCTCAGAAGTTAAGAGCACTGGTTGCTCTTCCAGAGGTCCTGAGTTCAATTCCCAGCAACCATGTAATGACTCATAACCATCTATAATGAGATCTTGTTCCCTCTTCTGGCATTCAGGGACACATGCAGGCAGAACATTGTTTACAGAATAAATAAATAAATAAATAAATAAATAAATAAATAAATAAATAACTTTAAAAAAAGAACTAAATTTAAAGACATATTTATTCTTCTTCAGAACTCTGTGAGATGAGGATTCGTGTACTCCTTTTAGAGAAAAGAATTAACATGATGATTAAGTAACAAAATATGTATAAAGGAATTATCAGGGAGCCTAGCAAATCATAGGCACCGAATAAATGCTCCTCAGAGCCCCTTCCCTACCCTAGAGGGGAGCAGATTCTGGATAGGCAGTAAAGAGGCAGATCCTGGAATCACATACTATGTCTGTAATTATCACAGCTCTAGAAGACAGAGCTACAAGAATAAGAGATGAGTTCAAACTCAAGCTTAATCCTGTGAGTCAAGAGCCATAAGCCAAAACTACAAAGAAGAAATGAAACATTCCTGAGTGTTTAGGAGAAACTTGACGGGCTCGCAACTATACACAACAGATCTGGGGTTAATCACCACCTTCGTACAAGCCAAATGTGATACGTGCATCAGAGAAAATTAACTCTCCTGTCTTTGGTCTTCATTTACTCTGGAGTAACGTGTTCATCCAGGAATAGAGACGTCTCAGCACAGTGCAGTGCTCAGAGCAGAGCTGGGAAATCAAAACCAGATAAGAACTCAGTATTATACAAGGAAACTGGGGAACCAGAATTTCTCCAGTTTAAAGTGATTGAGATTAGAGTGAAGAACTGAAATCTACCCAACCACATCTGCCTGAGTGGACTGAAGACACCTCAGCCAACACCGATCCCGCCCTCAGCCGACACCGATCCTGCCCATCCCTGTGGTGATATTCTGTTTGTGCTATAACAAATAAAGCTTGCCTAAGAATCAGAGTACAGAGCGAGCCGCTAGTTAACCAGGCAGTGGTGGCACACACCTTTAATCCCAACACTCAGGATGCAGAGACAGATGGATCTCTGTGAGTTAAGTCCAGCCTGGGTTACACTAGATTGATCCTGTCTCAAAGAGAAACAGAGACAGGTGATGGTGGCTGACACCTTTCATCCCAGTACTTGTGAGTTGCATGCCTTTAATCCTAACACTAGGGAGGTCGAGACAGGAAGGGATATGGCTGGGCAGAGAGAGAAAAATATAAGGTGGGAGGAGACGGGAGCTCAAGGCATTCAGTCTGAGGATTTGTAGGGACGGGATCGCCCCTTTGTTCTGAGGATCCAGTAAAGATAAGAACTAGTGTCCGGCTGCTCTGCCTCTCTGATCTTTCAGCATTAACCCCTATATCTGACTCAGGGTTTTCATTATTCAAAGCAATTAGATTTCGCACTACACATCCCTCTGCCTACTTTTACAACACTATCTTTGCTCCCAGGATTCCTGCTACCAAACACACCAGTGAGGCAGTACAGGAGGCCCTGGAGGTCAAAAGATAGAGAAGCAACATCAGCTCCCCTAACCAGTATACAGCTTCTTCAGTCTCTCTGAGACTCGGTTCCTTAACCTATAAAATGACGGAACTTTCTATGGAGTCCTGGGACAGAATGGTCCAGCCTCACAGATCATGTGATGGACAGTGTCAATTACATCACTATCACTTAACCCATAGGTTCTCATTAACACACAGCATGCGACTCCTAAACCAGCTCAGTGTTACTCCAGAAGTTTCCATGGAGCAGCATTATTGTGTAACATTCTATTAAGAATGAACCCAAAGGTCCCACCAGTAGACAAGCAACGAAGGGCAACTAATGATGCTAAGGGAGAGAATTAACCCCTCCCTAACTGGTGATTCAGAACAAAGTGATCAGGCCCAAAACCATACACACAAGCCGCTAGAAGGACTCATCAAGTGTTCTTTATGTATTCTTGCATTTATTTATATACATGTGTATAATAATAATAACCAAAGAGGCAATCAAGAGGGAGTAAGGTGGAATGGGATGGGTTAAAGGGAGGGGACATGGGAGGTGTTAGAAAGGGGACAGGGAAGGGAAGAAGTGATATAATTGTAATTTATTTTAAATTTTGTAGTTAAATAAAAAGAATGGGCCCAAAAGTTTAAGTCAACTTGCCACAACTATCTGTGTACCCAAGCTTATTGTAACTATTTGGAAGAGCCAAGTTATGAAATCAGCTTAGATGTCAAGCACCAGAAGAATGGGTAAAGAAAAGGTGATACATGGACACAATGGATATTTTATTTTGCCATAAGTATAAATTACATAATTTTCAGGAAGCTGTGTAACTGGAAATCATCATATTAAGCAAACAGTTTTTTCCAGAAAGTCAAAGGGGATGTGTTCATGACGTGGCCTCTGTAGGCTGTCCATACACCAGGGCAGGCCCCACTGCGCAGACTGTGAGAAACACAAGCTGGATTCAATGCCAAAAATAAGAAGAAAACTCCAAATTTGAGAATATGGAGAGGTTTGTTATGGGTGGAGTTGGGGAGAAAGGAGGAATATGTTCAGAATAGGCTGTGTGAAATTCTCAAAGACTTAATAAAAATGAAATAGAGTTTAAAACATTTGGGACACTTTCTCTCATAATTTGGATGCTAGACCTTATGCAAATATATACAGATATAATACACTTATGGCCTGAAAGGAGAGGGGTATCGTTTGGAGAAAAGAAAGAAACAGGAGGAAGCAGGGGAGAAAGGGATGAGTAGGGTGTAAATATCATCAGAATACATGATGCTCTTGGATAAATGCATGTGCGACGCCTATAAACCAATAAAATATAATAATATAAACTAATAAAAGGGGCTCGTCCTGGAGCAATATCCCACCCTCCTCTTAGAGAGTCACAAGTCACCTCAGCATATTAAAGACCTGGAAAATTCCACAATCTCAGAGTCACTATAACTTTGTTCAGATTAGGGTTTTGTTTTGTTTTGTTTGCTTCCCAGGAAGCCTTGAGCTACAGTGGCCCACAGTATCTTTCTGAAGCGAGGATCTGCATCAGCGGTAAAATCACTTTGTATCCCTTGCCGAGCCTTCCCTTCCTTGTCAGGGCACAAACTGTCATCTGCAGAGAAGAACCTTCATCAGGCAGCCAAATGTGTGTGTTATGTTCTTAAAGAAAGAGAATCTTTAGGAGCATCCCATCACCACTGTCTGGAGAGACGAGGATGTCCACACTGGTGATCTCAACCTCATGGACCTATTGCAGAGTCGGGTTACAGAATTCAGCGCTGCCTGGCAACCACAGTTATTACCAAGCTCAACATTTCTAACAGTCAGTCCTTTGAGAAACAGCAACAAGAGATGAAATGAAATTGAGAAGAAGAAGCATCCCCAAGTCATTCCTTCCACTCTTACATCTTACAAATTAGCCTAAAACCTTAGTTATCGACATGAATGGTAATATTTAAAGCCAAAAGCAAGAGTATTAAATAGAGCTAAAATAAAGTGTAAAACCATGTTTAACAGCAGTTAATATCAGCAGTTAATATAGCTCTGCTGTCCGTTTCAACAGGAAATTAATTATGAGGGCAAAGCTGCGGCAGTAACCTATCCTGTCTCCATAGCCTTTCAAATGACTTAATGCCAGGAAAGTTGAGTCTTGAAAGGTTTCATTACCTTTAAAGGAATAGTCCGCTCTCCAATCTCCTTCCTAATGTTAATGTGGTTTCCCTCACACATAAAATGTAATTACCAGGGTCCCAGAATCAATGGTGGGGCATCCACCTTGCTTGAGAAATTAATAGAGCCTCGTGTTTCTATTCTTGCTGTCCAGCCCCCTATCCAAATCCTGACTCTCTCTCTCTCTCTCTCTCTCTCTCTCTCTCCCCCCTCTCTAGTTCTGCATCTCTGTCTTACTTGAAATATTCCTCAGTCTTGCAAAGACTGGTGTGTGAACTATGAATAGAAGCATAAATTACACCTGCCTTAGTTACTTTCCGTTGCCACCATAAGACACCATGACCAAGGCAACACAAAGAAGAAAAGGTTTATTAAGCTTCCAGTTTCAGAGGGTGAGTTCAGGACCATCATGGTGGAGAGCATCACCGCAGGCAGGCAGGCAGGCATAGTGCTGAGCAGTAGATGAACGCTTACATCTTTATCCACAAGTAAGGTGCAACCAAAGGAGCTTCAAGCATTCTGGAAACACTCCTTCTTTACACACAGAGTGGATACATGTTAATTTGTTACTATTATATAAAGACAGATGTTAGATGCTGTCTTTCCTTTATATCAGCAGTTCTCAACCTGTGGTTCACAACTCCTTTGGGGGTCATATATTTACAATCCAAAACAGTAGCAAAATTATAGTTCTGAAGTAGCAAAGAAAATTATTTTATAGTTGGGATCACCATGACATGAGGAACTAAATGAAAGAATCACAGCATTAGGAAGGCTGATAATCACTGCTATATATGATATGTTTTTATAATTTACATTCTCAAAAAGTAAATATTAACATAAGCAAACAATGAGAGATGAAATGGGGGCTCAGCAGATAAAGGCACTTGCCACGAAAGCCTGGCAACCTCAGTTTGATTCCCAGAACCCAAGCAAAAATGGAATGAGGAGCCCACGCCACAATGCTCTCTTCTGACCTCTGCAAGTATCCCATGGCATGTGCACAGATGTTCACAAGCATACAGGCACACACATGCACACACACACATTAGTAATGAATTATTTTTAAAAGAGGTGAAAGTGAATTTAATGTAAGAGTTTATTAGAGTAAAAAAGAAAAATAAAAGGAATTTCAGTTCGTAGGAATATAGCAATATTAGATGTGTTGAAGAATAATCCCTTTGACAGGACCAGTTCAATCTAGTATAAAAAGCTTCCAGCCGGGAAAAGACAGCAAAGAAGCCTATAATTAAGTGACAAAGACACACGGAAGCACTCATTGCAGCTGGCACTAGAGAGACACAGAAATGTTTGCTTCATGTTTAAATGGAAGAGTTTTGAAGGATCTCCACTTTAGTTTTTAAGATGACAGACTCCAGAGTAAGGCGTGTCCTTGCCTTGTGTAATTCCCTGGTTGTGAGACCTCAGAACAGTTCCTTCATCTCTCCTCATGGTACCTGGGGTATGCTGTGAGGTTTAAGGTAGAAAGTGAGCACAGTAGCCCAGCTTAGATTAAAAGTACATCAATAGATGATATTATTGTAGCAAGCATTGACCTCTTTTACTTGCCTTTCTTCATTTGGGGGCCCCCATTCTTGTTCAAAGTGGACCCACACCTCCCTAAACAGGAGCCTATAACCCAAAACAAAACAATGGGCTTCACTCCCAAGACTCTAGGTGGAGCCACACAGAATGAAAAGCCATCTTCACGGATACCCTAGCTCCAAGTGGCTAAGTTAGAGCCTGGGCAGTGACCATTCTTGGAGCCACAAGGTAAAGGCTGCCTGAAAATGAAATCAACTCAGGAAAAAGTAGGATGAGAAGGAAAAGAAGGGATTAAGTCTTGTGAAGTCCTTAAATCCAGCTACATCTAGACAGGCCCACACTTCAAACTTGTATAAACTAACTTACGTTTCTGCTCCTTACAGCCCAAAACTCCTGTCTAACGAATGAGCTAACACAGAAAAGAAACAGAGAGTGTCAATTAGCTACTTTTACACTATAAATACCCCTTCTTTTTCTGCTGTAAGTATGTCTTTTTATTAACTATTTTGCCATTATTTTTCTATTTTCACCATGTGCTGCAGATCCCCCCTTATCCATGTGGGACTCATTCCATGACTTCTCAGTGGATGGCAGAAATTGCAGACAGTTTCAGACTCTGTGAATAGTGTCCTCCTATACATACCTATGTGAGGTGAAGCTAAATTATATATCAGGTACAGTAAGAGCACAACAGAAACTAAAAATAAATTGGAGGGATTATAATTCTATGCTACAATAAAATTGCAAGGATTACATGCTTTGGGGCTGTTGTTAATTAAATAATGGTGATATCATCACAAGCATTATGTTAACCACGACAGTCAGTCAACTGATAACCAGGAGGGCCATAAGTGACTAATAGGATAGTTATATATGATACATGGACATTGGGTTGTAGGATGAGTCAAGTCTGGTACAGAGCAGGACTGCCCAGAATTTCACCATTTTCATTAGTAAATTTTGTTTTTTCACAATTTCATGCATGTACGCTATGCATTCCTGTCAGTTTACCAACACTTGCAAACACATACTCTCCCCTATTCTCCTCCCATTCACTGCCTTCTCCGTATAAATCTCTTTCCCCTATGTTCTAGATTTAGTTACATTTAGTGTCCCACAGAGTTTAACAGGGCCCTCCCTCCCTCTCTCTCTCTCTCTCTCTCTCTCTCTCTCTCACACACACACACACACACACACCTGGTGGCCTACCAGTGGCTACTCAACTGGTTACCATACCTTCCCCTCTCCCAGAATCTGTTGCTTGCCAAGAAATCAACAGTGAGGGGTAAGATCCCGAATCCCTTTCCCCCTTCACAACTGACTGTTAGGAGGCCTGACCTCTGCGGACACAATGCCAGCATGCACAGCTGCTGTGAGTCTGGGTTGTCGTGGTCCTGGGGTGCTTAGATGATGGTATTTCACAGCCTCTCCCTCATCTTCCAGCCCTTACAGTCTTTTGCCCCCACTCAAGCAATGTCCCCTGAGCCTTCGGAGGGCGGTGGGAATTCTTGTCTAGAGCTGAGCCCAGGGTCTTCCTCTGTCCTCTATATCTAGGGTCAACTCCATTCACTGCAAGGAGAGGGCTTCTCTGTTTAAAGCTGAGAGTAACCTTTATCTGTGGGTATAAACAGAGGTATTTAGTGAACATTTTGATGCTATATCAGTCCAGCTAAGCAACCATCTTAGGTTCAATTTTAGGCTAAATAATTGTTGAGAAACAAAGCCATCTTTCTTATTTCTTTGATTATGCTTTTGCCTGTTTTGTCGGATTATTTTCCCCCTGCAGAATAATTATTATGCAAAGCCTTGGTCTCTATAAGCATCTCATGCAACAGCCAGCTCACCACTTTTGAGATCTTATTCCTAGAAGCTGTGCTGGTGAACCATTTCACATCTGTCATTTCTACACGAATTCTCTTTCCCATGGCTTTGAGTACGTTATTTTTGCCTCCAGCCTAGTATCTTTTAGTTATTATATTTAGCTTTATTGAGTCTTTTCTTGGACTTTTCACATATTTTTCCATAAAAGCTTCTTCTTCTTTCTCAGAGGAAATACATCCCCATATATATATATATATATACACACACACACATTTGGAGCAGATATTTTCCAAAATTGTTCTCTGATTCATATAATAGCTCTATTTTAGATGAAGGCAATCTTCCTGAATCATCAGGACAGATCAGCATAATGGTTAAATGTGCATATTTCAAGTCATTTGCCCAAGGTTCAACCCCAGCCTTGTCACTTACTAGTTCCATGCCCTTGAGTAAGGTTCTTAAAGACAGGAAAAGAGTACCGTGTGTCTGTGCTGGTGAGTTTCTGTCAACTGGACACCAACTAGAGCCACCTAGGAAGGGACAACATCAGTTGAAGAATTGCCGCCATCGGACTGGCCTGTAATCATGTCTGTGAAGGATTGATTGGTTGATGCAGGAAGGCCCAGCCCAAACCATCGTGGATGGTGTCAACCTTAGGCAGGTAAACTTGGGATATATAGGAAAAGTAGCTGAGAAAGCCAGCAACCAGTGTTCCCCCAGGGCCTCTGTTCCAGTTCCTGCCTCCAGGATCTTGCCTCCAGGATCTTGCCTCCAGGATCTTGCCTCAGCATCTCCCCAAGGATGGGCTAAACATATAAACCAAATAAACCCTTTCCTACCCTGCTTTAGCCAGGTTACATCGCTGTAACAAAAAAGCCTGAAGTTGTCAGCTTAAAAATAGGAAAGATTGTCGGGTTGGTATCCTTGGAAGGCTTGCTCTTTTCTGAAGGGACATGGAGGAGGAGGAGGGGATCTGGGGGAAAGGGAAGGCGAGGGACAGCTGGGAGGAGCGGAGGAAGAGGAGGCTGTGGTCAAGATGTATGAGAGAAGAATAAATTTGAAAGAGAGAGAAAGGAAGGAAGGGTGGAAGGAAATAGGAAGGAAGGAAGCAAAGAAAGATAAGGAAGGATTGCTATGTCTTATGCTCTCAGAGGGTCCAGCCAATGGCCACTTAGCATGATTGCATTTTGGGCCTCTCTTGGTGGGAGAAGGGTAAAGGAAAGTTGGTGACATTGTTGTAGCCAGAACCCAAAGAGAGAGAACTGGGAACAGGCTTCTAATTGCCTCTAAAAGGACAATCACCACATGACCGGAAAATTTCTGCCTGAGTCCCAGTTACTCAGGGCTTCACTGCCTCCTACCAGCTATGGGCTGGGGACCAAGCCTTCAACACTCAGACTTTTGGGGAACGCTGATTCAAACCTTAACAATATCTTATTGGGTGTTTCATTCCTCATAGTGATGGCTAATCTTCAGCAAGACTTTCGGTCTGGGTCTTTAGCCAGAATTCCTGTTACCCTTGTCTCCCGACTCTGCCCCTTGACTATAAACTTCTACTTAGCCATGCTGTATCCAGCTGTGAGCTCAGTCTCTCTCTCCTGCCATAGACTCAAATCACAGTAATCCTAGTGACTAGCTCCCTGTGGTCCTAAATACAGTTTACCCTGTGGTAGTCAAACAAATGTCATTGCACAGGTTCGTTGCG
>LOEQ01000698.1:81487-108165 GCA_001685075.1 Bramus lutescens | reverse complement strand
GGAGCACTGGACTGAGCTCCCAAGGTCCAAATGAGGAGTAGAAGGAGGGAGAATCTCCTAGTTGTGTCCTGGTGGCATCTCCCTCTAAACGACACTGGTGAGGAGATAACTACTCGCTAATTTTTCCCCAGCTTACTTTATTTCCTGGTACTAATTGATGAATCCATTTTGATCCTAACCCTTTGAAGTTTCCCCATGTTTTTCCATCACTCACATGAGGAGGAAGAAGGTGTGCTTGTCTAATTAGCATGGGACGCAAATCTGAGGGGAGACAGTTTGAATAACGAATGACATACCATGATCAAAGAGACACTGATGAGCCAGAGCAATGAGCCAAGGCTGATAAGATGAAATTTAGTGGGGATCCGAGGACTGTAACTTGAGTCACGGGGGAAGGAAGGAAATCGAGTACAGCAGCAATGCTGATGGAAACCATGCAGGTGCTTGGGACACCACGGAAGATCTACTAAAGCACACATGCATACATACATACACACACACACACACACACACCTGCACCTGCACACTGGCATTTTGACTCAGTGGGTCCAGACAGCTAATCATTGAATGTAATACGGCACCTGCAAACACCTAGTGTGGTGGTAGACTACACTCATAGAACATAGATTCTAAAAGACAGGTAACCATGCATTCTAATGTATGTTGAACAAACTAGATACTCATGCATACATTCATGACTGTGCCCATGAAGACTCGAGCACTGGGCTTTACAGTTAAAAGATAGGCATAGCCCTATACCAAATAGAGCTCATAGGCTCTCGGGAGAAGGCCATTCTGTGTAAGCGGCATCTCAGGCTTCATGAGTTTCAAATTCCTCTTCCTAGAACCTCCAGGAAGGCATAGAATTATCCGTAACTCACTCTGGTTCTTTAACACTTCCTGAGGGCATAGTAGAAACGTATCTTCAATCCAAGAAGCCAGACTCTCTGACCAATGGCTTTAGTATGAATTGTATAAGGGATTCCCTGGAGCTAGCTAGCCTTATATCTTTAAGTGCTGTATGCTACTCATAAAATGAAATAGGAAATTACCATCTGGAGCCACACAGATGGTTTGGTGTGTAAGAGCATTTGACACATCAGCATGAAGATTTGAGTTTGGATCCCAGCATCCACATAGAAGGCCAGGAGTATATATGCCTATAACCCCAGTGTAACATGAGGGCCTGCTTGTCAGGGTTTCTGTCCTGCCCAGTTCCTGCAGCCATTTATCCCCAAAGAATCACACAGAAGTCTACATTAGATATAAACTGATTGGCCCATTAGCTCAGGCTTCTTATTAGCTCTTGTAGCTTATATTAACCCATTATTCTTATCTATGTTAGCTGCATGGCTCAGTACCTATTTCAGTGGGGCAGGTCACATTCTGTTTCTCTGGTGGTCTGGGCAGGACTTCGGGAAGAGCTTCCTTCTTCCCAGAATACTCCTGTTCTCATTGTCCCGCCTCTACTNATTCTTATCTATGTTAGCCACATGGCTCAGTACCTTTCTCAGCGGGGCAGGTCATATCCTGCTTCTTCGGTGATCTGGGCAGGACTGGGGAAAGAGCTTCCTTCTTCCCAGAATACTCCTGTTCTTATTGCCCCGTCTCTACTTCCTGTCTGGTTTTCCTGCATATACTTCCTGCCTGGCTATCAGCCAATCAGTGTTTATTTAAATCATGATTGACAGAATACAGACAATTCTCCCACACCAGGCTGCCATAAACAAAACAATCATGGCAGCTCAGAAAAATGACAGTTTGTTTGCATATAGATGTGGAATCTGAGATCAAGAACTCTAAGGCAGAATCTTTCTTTGCATCTTCTGATGACTCTAATTATTTCATGGATTATTGCTGTGGGACAATGGTCTTTTATCTAGTCACTTGTATTATTTTTAGTAAAATGCTGATTGGCCAGTAGCCAGGAAGTATAGGTGGGGTGGGGCGACCAGGCAGGAAGCAGAGGTGGGGCAATGAGAATTCTGGGAAAAGGGAAGTTTCAGTCTGCAGTCATCACCCAGACACAGAGAGGAAGCCAGACACAGAGCAAGCAAGATGTGACTGCCTCACCAAAAACGGTACCAAGCCATGCAGCTAATACAAACAAGAATTATGGGCTAATATAAGTTATAAGAGTTAATAAGAAGCCTGAACTAATGGGCTAATCAGTTTATAATTGATGTAGACCTCTGTGTGTTTCTTTGGGACTGAATGACTGCAGGACTGGGTAGGATAGAAACCTCAGTCAACAGATTATGACTGCAAATTCCAAACTAACTTTAGCTTGGTTACCCCATGGTCTCCTTTACTATTCTCTGTGTCTTAGAAGGACAGTTGTCATTAGGGTTAGGGCCCATCTAGGTAATCCAGGGTGGTCTTACCTCAACAAGCTTCATTGTATCTACAGAGACCTTTACCCCTCAAGCAAGGTCACAGTAGCAGATTCAAGGGCTAAAACCTTTTGGGAAATCATCCTTCAACATACCTTGCCATAACATATAAAGTAAACAATATATAATATAACTTACAGCGTCTAGAGTTGGCAGAATGCTTGTAGAGTCTTTAATTATGAATGGCTAAGGAACATTTGGTGATGTTTTTGGTCTTACCCATCCCTGAGTCTATTCTAAACCACTCCTGCCTTCTTTTCAGATGCCTATATCTATCCACTGTACTAAGCCAGATGTCATGCTGCGTTTGTTGCTGTTTCTTTGTATGACTTAACATCTTGCTCTATAGCCCAGACTGGCCTGAAACTCACAGTCCTCTTGCTGCAGTGTTCTGAATGCTGGGATTACAAGTCTGTACCTCTACACCCATGTGCTTGCCCTTCACTCAGTGACCTTTGCACAGTCAAGAATCCTTAGCTTCTGCTTACATCCAATGAAAGCTCAGTCCTAACAGAAAGTGATTGCCCCCAGCATAACAAGTATTTCTGTGATGACAGCCATTTCTGTTCCTACTTACAGTCCATGGACAGACACTCCAACCCAATTATTTCTCAAGTATGACACTGTATTGTAATAAAGCTTTTTGCAAGATGTCCATGGCCTTTTAAAGTACTCCAGACCCAAGGCTGGCTCTTGTGCGTAAGACAATAAATAAACGGTGAGGATGAAGCATGGAGAGGCTTCCTGCTGCTTTTCAAAAGTAGCTCTCCTGGGCCCTATGTTCAGATGCTACTCTGAGGTCTGCTGGTCCCCAGTGGCTGTGTGCTACTTTGCTTGGATTTTGCTATTGATCAGTTTTTTATCTGTCGATTAACTGTGAAGGTTGCACTTTGAACGTGCCTACCAGACTAAACTTCATAGGATATCTCTGCAGACAGAGCTTTCTTAGCCTGATGGACAAATAAAGCCACAGGGATTCTAACTGGATAACTAAACATTCAGGAAATCAGTATGGAGCTGACCTTTTAAATGTTTCTCCCAAACTAGAACCTAAAGATCTGCCTCAGAACCAGGTACTTTCTGGATGGCTCTGATGGCTCAAGGTTTTCCCATACACTCAGCTCACATAGGTACATATGGGCTCTTTAGATTTAGAAATTGTAGTGTGACCAGTTTCAAAGGGGCATTCCTATTGACGGAGTTCCAGACTGGAGGTCATCAGAATTAGAAAAGCAGGTGTTTTCCCAAGTCCATCCTTTTTNAACCAAATGCCTGCTTTCAGTTGAAGGTCTACAGAAGAGTCCAGTTGATTTGCACCATTGAAATGAAAGCTGGGCAAATGAATAAGAGGAAGAGGAGCTGTGCCCCGTGTATTTCAGGAAAAAAAAAAACCCTGAATTCACAGCAGCTTAAAAAATTGAAAGCATTAAAACCAATATTTAAAAAGTTCATTTAGCCATAACAAAAACACCTTAGAAACAGACTTTTATTTCACCATGCTTTGCAAAAGGAAGTGGGGAACCTGCGATAAAGAACTCGATGTTCCATTGAACTGGAAGCAAATTACGTTGCCGAGGAAACCAGCTCCTCTGCGCTTCTCAGGTGAAAGGATGTTTGAGCTTTAAAATACGAAAACAGAAGCTTACACAAGGAATATTCTCTGCATTGCCCCAAAAAGTGTGGTTAGGGGAAAATGAGAGTATTCTTTCTGCAGTTTGCCAAACTCTAAATGGCAGAAAACCGCTGGGAAGGCATTTGACTTGTTTCCTATGAAGGATGCTGGTGAAATTCAATTGCAAATTCATTAATGTCATGTATGATTATGGAAGTGGTATGTCTTCAAGGCATAATGCCATTTTAGAACTAATTTTGATCAGTCAGGGAATAATTTGGTTTTATTTCTTTGAATACATGTTCCACACAAGGTGCCTAAGGATTTATCAATGCTTTCTTCCAATTTGAAAAAAGACACCCCCCCCCACTAAGAAAGAGAATCGCGCATGAAGAAAAGGGGAAAACAAGGACTTATTTTCAAACTGGAGGGTAGGGTAGGATAGGGTGTGCCACCCATTTTCAGTGTGCTTACAGCTGGCACCCTAGCAGAGTCTTACACAAGTGTGACATTTTGTGTGCTTAGGATCAATGAGTCACTTGTTAGGTGTGATTTCAAGAGTCCGTTTGTATTAGCCTGCCTTTGGGACGCTCTTTGAATTGCTTGTGCTTTTATGTCTAGCAAAGACTGTTCAATAATGAAGTACATTTTTAATCAAAGATTTCCTTGTACTCTAGTCCTTTATTTCCCAGTGGACCTAGCCTGATTTACTATGCCAAGTGTTCTGCAAGGAGCCGGCATAGCCTTGGTTTTCTCTGGAGAGACGCATGTTGACTTTTGAGGCAGCAAGGAAAGAAAATACAGTTTTCACTCCTGGATGTACTTGAGTTTTCGACCACCCATCCATTTCTCTCTCCACTGAATACTTTATTCCCAGTGCACAGGGCAGCAAAGGAGACACAAAGCTAAATAAGACCCAGTCCCTGTCTTCATAATCTCTTAATAGGAACAGGGAGAAGCAGGAGAAACTAAAACACCAGAGAGCCTCAGAAAGGACATGTGGGTGTGGCAAGCTCTTGAGAAATGGTTATCAAACAAAGGAATAAAGATGTAACAGGAGGCAAGAACTGATGGCGCCTGTTAGGGAATGGGACGTCTTGGTCCTCGTTACATCCGGATCTTGGCTCAATGTCACATTCGTTGAAAATCCTTACCCCCACCTACACCTGTAGTAAGGAGGCTGCTTGTTGGTTCCAAGCCACTTAGTCCAGAAATAATCACACAGAAACTGTATTAATTAAATCACGGCCTGGCCCATTAGCTCTAGCTTCTTATTGGCTAACTCTTACAGCTTAATTTAACCCATTTCTATTAACCTGTGTATCGCCACATGTCTGTGGCTTACTGGCTAAAGTTCCCAGCATCTAGCTCTGATGGCCCCATGGCTTCTCTCTAACTCTGCCCTTCTTTCTCCCAGCATTCAGTTTAGGTTTCCCCACCTATCTCTATTCTACCCTTTCAGGCCAAGACAGTTTTCCTTATTCATGAATGGTAATCACAGCATACAGAGGGGAATTCCACATCATATACCTGTCCTTTGGACACCTCAAATTTATTGTGATTTGCTTGCCTTACTATAATTTTTCTCTTAACATGTGTCATTGTATAAAAACATGCTATATATTTGTTGGCTAGCTTGTCTGTTTCTCCCTTTAGAATGGGAGCCCATGCGTGTAGGGGTTTTCTCTCTGACTTGTTGCTGAATCCCAAGATGCTTAGTGCCCAACACACAAATAATACCCCTCAAATGTATTTGTTAGAAGGATGAAATTTAAACTGGGCTCTGGGGGTGCAGTTTGCTACTATGGATTTGAGGACTGTACACTTTATTATGACATTGGTATATAGATATGAAGAGATTGCTCAGTTGGCCAAAAAGATAAGCCGTTTTTCTTATACCTTAATAAGAAAGTTAATGCAGTTTAAGCCATTAAAATTACATATCACAGAATATTGTTGTACACTGCTTGCAGAGGGTTTTTTTTGCCTTTTAAGTTCTTCAATAGCATATACCATACATAATGAGTTTCACTACATCATTTTCATGTATGTATATAATACATTTTGATTATAGTTACCCGCTGTGATCCTTTTTATGTTCCCATCTCACTCTTGTTGACTTCCTTCCCTTTCTCAAAGAGTTTAATTAGGGTTGCTTACAGGAGGATAGGTGAGGGGGTGTTTGCGGAGCATGGGTATCTCAGCGGTGACTACACTGCTGAAGTGCATGTCCGTCCCTCTCTCAGTAACCGTGAACTATGTAGAAATCATCAGGAGTGGGTGGGGCCTCATGAGCTCCCCCCACCATGGCAGGATGTTGGCGGGTAGAAACTTGTGTAGTTCTTATGTAGGTAATCCCAGTTGCTGTGAATTCAAGGGTGCCGCAGCTCTGTCACGTACCCACGCCAGTCTTCCACATCATTCCCCTACTTCTCTGCCCCTCAAGTACTTCCCACACCTTTTCCTTAATTTCCCTGAATCTTAGCGAAGGCCATGCAGATGTCCATTAAATGGCTGGGCATTCAATAGTCCCTTACTCTTATCACACATTGCCCAGCTGTGAGTTTCTTCAGTCACCATTGCCCACTGTGAAGAGAAGAATCTCTGACTGAAACTGACAGCAACACTCTATTATGTGGCCTCAAATATAGTTAGAAGGTAATTGGATGGACACTTCAAATCCATTTAGCAAAAAAGAGCAGCAGTTTCCCTAGTAGGCGCTCTGAACTCCCCAGACACTGTCTTCTGATTGGGTCACAGTACCAGATACAAGTTTCTACCTGTGGAGTGGGCCTCAGAGCCGGTTAGTAAGTGATTGTTTACTCCTACAACAGATTCCTTGTTATTGCACCAGTGGGCCTATCTTGTGGGTCAATCAAGTAGTACACAGGTCCACAGCTAGGAAGACTACTGACAGTTATTCCTCAGCAACCTGCATAGCACATTCTCTTACCATGAGATCTCATGAACAGTGAGGAAGTTTACAGCCCATTTTCAGCCTGATGCATTTTTCTCTGCCTGTGACCATAGAAATTTTTTTTAAAAAGTATTTTATTGATATATATATATATATTAATATATAGTAATGTTAATATATAATAGCATCTATAGATTGTTGATTGTTTCAGGTTTGGAATATAACAATTTCCCATTGGTAGAAATTAAAGAAAATATACTGTTATGATTATGTTATGGTTGTGGACATGGAATTTTATTTTCAAATGAAAGCAAAGAGAAGAAAACAAGATTATCATTTGATAAGTTTAGATTTGCCCCTCCCCCAGAAAGATAGATTGAGAACAAATCTGGGACTTGCTTGACACTTCAAAAAATACAGCAGGCGATATTCATGAGGGAAGGGCTCATTAATTTTAAAAGTCGGGGCCACAGCTTTGGTTTGCCCAACACCTCATCTGCAGACTCACTTGCTGCAGGGCAATGGAGAGGCCAAACACACACAACAAGCTAACTCTGGATTCACTGTAACTCAGTATGTTGAAGCTGGTCTGAGAGAAACCTAAGCCCAGTTCTTTAGCACATAAATGAATGAGCTCCCCAAGGTTTCTCAGGGCTGTCACTCCTATTCGTTCATATTGTGGGAATTCTCTTTGTAATTAAAAAGTTGATATATAATATTTATGCTTTTCAAAAACGTAAAGCCTATGGATATCTTTGAAATTGCCCAGGAGATCAGAATTTGTTCAGTGTGAGCAGGCACTGATTTCTCTGTAGTATCTTGTATTGTTTTGGAGGTGCAGAGAAGCCTTTGAAAGTCAGGCCCAACCCAAGTTTCTTTGCCAGAGAAACCTTTCAGTGCAAGAAAAAGCATGGGCTCTGCACCCAGAGGAAGTGCAGAATAAACCTACTGTTTTTTGTGTGTTAGTTTTGCTGTGTTTTTGCTTATTTTCTGCGTTGGCAAAGCCAAAGGCTTATATGTTGAATCCTGCATAGGTGAAGTCCTTGGGCACGATTCTGGCTGTCTTGGGATGGCCTTCTGCCTCCAGTGCTGACCTGACATCCTGAGTTACCTGTCTAGTCAGAGTCTTCACTTGGGGTCCACTAAGCATCTCTAGATGAATATGGGAGGACTAAGGCAGACTTCCAAGCTCTCCTCCTACCTGCCCCTCTTCTACTACCCCTCAGCTCTGTAAAGTAGCATTATCTGTTTTCTGAAGCCAAACATCTTGGAGTCATTCTAGACAATTTTTTTGAATGCTGTATTGGTTTCTCAGCCACACCTGTTGGTTTGGCTGCCCCTCTATTATTGTCAGCCAGGCACAAATCATCCTTATCCCTCCCTCGGATTTTCTAACTAACCTCCTTCTCCCCACCTTCTCCTTCTGCCCGGTTCTTCCAGAATAGCAAAGTAAACTTTTAAGTCACAAATTGGGCCCTGTTCTACTCAAGCCAAACCTGTTAATCAGTTCCCACCACGAAGAGAATCAAATCCAAATTCTAACATAGCTTATTGCTGGCACATGATCTGACCCAGCCCCTTTCCACCACTTTTCTCCTTATTTACTAGCTCCTGGCATGTTCCGAACTGCTTAAGTAGGACAGCAAAGAGAGCCAGATGGTGAACAAAATATGAGCCTTTTTGTTATAAAACTGATGGATGAACATAGCTTTAGCTCTTTGGCTAAGAGAGAGACAGCAGTGAAGGGAACAAGTGTCCTTTTCTCATGGAGCTAATATTGAAAGAACATATATTTAAAACATACATGTATGATTTACAAAGTACATACATGCATATATAAGCCCAGACATTAAAAAGAACCAAGGAAAAGGGTTGGGAAGGTGAATATGATCAAAATATGTTGTACAAAACTCTAAAGGAATGAACAAAACATTAAATATAAAAAATAATTGGAGTACACTTTTTCCTTCTGAGACTGGATCTTGATGTGTAGCCCAGGCTGGCCTTAAGACTGTTCATAAGATCCTTTTATAGTCTGCTGATGTGAAGGAAATACGTTTCTTCATGAACATCCTGCCTCAGCCTGCTGAATGCTGGGATCTTGGGTATATACCATTGTGTCTAGATAATGTGAAAAATTTGAAGCCTTCAATTGAACTATAGGAACAAATTAAGAATTATTTTTGTAGAGAAGTAGAAACACTTAGAACCAACCAACAGGGAAGAGTTTATTGATTATATTTATGAATGTGAATATATATATATATATACACACACACATATATTATATTTACTAAATACTTACTCTTATTTCCCAACACTCATCACAATAGAATGTTTTTGGATCATATTGCCCCTGTAATGAAGATGATAACTATATGTAGTCCATTGCTGGAAAGTTGACGTCTCTGTACCAGGCTCCAGTGTGCCTTATCAACTCGTCTTTCCATGGCAGCGTTCTTCAGACTTCTGGAAACGACACAACTTGTTTGAAGGTTAAATTAAAGTATGGATTATTAATCTTTCTTTTGCTGACATCAGTGCATCAATGCTACAGTCGTTGCCAAAGATGATGTCATGTGTTTGAGGACAAAGGAAGCAGCATTCTGTAAATTCAACACGAGCCTTGGACTGCTCTTGCTTTCTCTGATAGGAGCAGCCTGTCAAGGTGAAAGAGGGGAGTCTTGACTCACTGTTACTGCACGTGTTTGGAAGTCACTTTTTATGAATAGCTGCTACCAAAATGAAACACCGATTAAATATTAAAGATGGCTTAAATGCTATCTTAAAGTGTCTCACAGGTTCAGCTTATTCAAATCAAACATTTTCAAATCTTGTTGAGCTTTACCTTTGAGCAGAACTTTTTCCCTTAGGGGAAGCATTTGGATTCATTTTAATCTTTGTTCAAGGAATACAAATTGATGCTTGTAGCAAGAATAAGCAGGAAACATAACTCTTTATAAGGTCCCATTATATTCTGCTGATGTGAAGAAAAATGCATTTCTCACCCACAATTGCATTGTATGTAAAACCTTATGCTTTTCTGCAGACTTTTGCTTGGTTTCTTCTGTAAAAACAATATTACGCTGAATCTCTGAGAGGTTTGTGACTTCAAAAAGTTAACAACATCATGCTAGAAAGTTCCATACTTCCAAGATGTCAACTGTTTTTCTTACACAGTGTTCATTTCTCTTTCGGTAAGCTCACCCTACCTTTTTGGGGCTATTTTTAGTATGAAGAATGAGAGGTCTAAGATCCAGCTGTAACCAGGTCAGTGGGTCTGGCCATTCTGTGGACAATAAAGACCAAGTTTATTTCCTGCGTGGTCCAGTAAGACCCACTTCTGAGATCTGAGAGGGAGCATAATAAAGGCACTATATGTTTTGTTGGACTTGAAATCACAGTGACAGAAACTGGCAGTTGCTGTGGTAACCTTAAGTCAGTGGTTTTTTTTTTAAATAAGATTTATTTATTCTAAGTGTTTTTCACATCATATATCTTGATTCCATTCATTCCCTGTCTTTCTCATCTGCCCTCCACCTCTGTACTCTGCACCCCCCTTGAATAAAACAAAATTCAAGAGAAAAAAGTGAAGAAAATGAAAAATAAATAAAAAGGGAAAGAATTAAAAATCTCATCATGGAAGTTGCAGCGTGACCCAACAAGTCATGTTATATACCCCTTTGTCCATACATCTTTGCTTGCAAATATTCATGGCCATGTCATGGTCTGGTTGGAGGCCCCTGGTCTCCACTACACATTTGATGCTGGGATGGAGGGATGGCTCAGCTGTTAAAGGCTAGGCTCACAACCAGAGGTATAAATCAGCAGTTCTTAACCTGTAGGTCTCGACCCATTTCTGGGTTGAATGACCCTCTCCCTGGGGTCACCTAAAGACTACCAGAAAACACAGATATTTACTGTTCATAACATTAGCAAAATTACAGTTATGAAGTAGCAGTGAAGATAATTTTATGATTGGGATCACCACAACATGAGGGCTGTATTAAAGGGTTACAGCATCAGGAAGGATAAGAGCCACTGCCTTAAGCCCACTGAAAGCAGAGCCAGGCAGTCAGTCCAGAGTGTGATCTCTCTGTGATACTGTTTGAGTGTCTGGGTTTGATTATATCTCATTTAAGTTATGTGAAACAGTCCCCCTACCCTCCTCTCTCTTTTTTTGCTGAAATCTACTTGAATTGAATTTTTAGGCACTTGAAAATGAGAATCAGGACCATTCGTTACAAGGCTTTTATTCTCACTAATAAACACAGCACTGCTTTATAAGTGATGGTAAATACAGAGTGTTGTCTTAGTAACCAAAGTTTAGCACTTTGGGGATTTTCAGATAAATACATACTGCTAGTCTCTAGAAGCATTAATAAAGGTTATACTTAATTCTGCTTTAAGCACCCATTGATCTCTGCATTATCCAGTATCATTCTGGTTAGAGGGACTCAGAGATCCTATTGTCAAGTCACACAGGAGAGCAGATGGCAGGCTGAACATCGAACTCTCTAGAGTGATTACGGCAGTAGTCATGACTGACGGAAAATCAGTAGTTGGTGCAAAGATGTCTGCAAGAAAAGAGGATGAAGGCAGGGAACATGGAAGAGGAGCATGAAGGAAACCCCCAATGATAAAGAGACCAAGTCAATATGTTATAGCATTATTTTTATGTTGGGAATACTTTGTCGCCTTTAAGAACTGTATTTCAAATGTTTATATTTACAGAATATTCTTAATGTATTTTCCTAGTAAGAAGAGCGCAGTGTTTTATGGGAGTATGGTTGCATTTTAGAAACAAAACACGTGTAAATATTAATATCGCATTCTCAAAGATACATTTGAAAATGCAAAAAAGCAATTATATGCTGTGGGTGGGATTACAGTGATGTACCTTTTCTTTTGCTTGCCTGTGTTCTGATTTTTCTATAATGAATATGAATTATTTGAGTGAAAAACAGCAGCAGAAGGCACACCCTGAGAACAAACATAATTGACAGTGTGAACATGTGGGCCAGGCATTTCTGGGTGTCAGAGACACACAGGGTAGAGATCTGGGAGTTGGGAAAAGCATTCTAGCTCTCAGAAATACTAATAACACTAATAACACAAATACTAATGATAATGATGATAACAATAATAAGCAAAACTCAGCATATGGAAATGAACCCCAGAAGGGAAGACAGGACCTGGGTGCTGTCCTGGCAGCTCCCCTTTTGCCAGAAGACTATCCCTTTTGCTTTCTCCTGGCAGTAATTTCCAGTTCAGTTCTATAGGCAGGCACTTCCCCAATGGGAACATACTTTAACTTTGCCAGAATACAAATATCCAGGAATGGATCAGCATGCCAATCTTGTAGAAATGTGTTGATGGTGTCAGTCAATGAACTCAGGTTGGTGTTTCACAAAGACAAGCTTTAGTTTCTTATTGCTGATGTAACAAATTACCTTACAGTGGATGCACAGAGGCGTGCAAATCCATTATTGTTGTTTGTGGGTCATATGTCTGACGTGTACCTTCCGGGGATAGAATCTAGGCATCAGCAGAGCTGCGCCCTTCCTGGAGGCACCAGAGGACTGTCCATTTAGGTGCTTATGCAGAGGCCACCCAGCTCTGTGGCCTTATGGCTCCGTTTCAGAGTAACAGTGGACTGTCATCTTCTCCTTCCTTCATTTGTTGCATTATCTTCCTGCTTCCCCCTTCCATTTGCTTTGAAATTAAATTTATTTAGCACACACCACAACATATGTGGAGGACAGAGGACAACTCACAGGAGTTGGTTCTTTTTTACCATATGAGTCCTGGAGATTGAATTCAAAACCTCAGGCCTGGCAGCAAGCGCTTTTGCCCACTGGCATCTAGTTGCACCCCCCCCTCCACCCTTCCACTTCTAAGGATGGCCAAGATTTCACAGGACTCATCTGAATAATTTCGGAGAATCTCTCATTTGAAAGTCACCTCACTGGCAACTTAGAACCTTGACTCTCCTTAGCCCATATCTACAGATTCTAAGGATGGGGACACAGACCTAAGGTAGCACTACTATCTACAGATTCTAAGGATGGGGACACAGACCTAAGGTAGCATTACTATCTACGGATTCTAGGGATGGGGACACAGACCTAAGGTAGCATTACTATCTACAGATTCTAGGGATGGGGACACAGACCTAAGGTAGCATTACTATGCTTCTCATGGACACTATTCACATAGCTCCCAAGAAAAGTTGGCAGACACTCGCTTTGGACCAGACTTCTATTTTGGTTCAAACCTCCCTGAGCCTACTCATCTTTCCTTGAACTGTCAAGCAAGTGTCACCACTGTGTTAATGACGCTTATGTAAGTTTTATCCCACACTGTTACCTCTCAGTAGAAACTGGGGAAGCCCTGAACTGCTAGAAACATCTGCATCCTCCTTTCTTTCTCTGCTCTGCTCCTATGTCTTGGCCCATGTTGCCTCTCATTCACCTGTTTGACATGTGGCTTATTTTCTTCCATATTCTTTGGTAGCTTCTTCCTGTCTCATATTTTTCCCAATTGCCCCTTTCTCTCCCGAGCTGAAGTGTTTGAGCTGTTAAGAGGAACTCGGTCAAGACCTTCATTTTCACCCTTTCTCGGTAAGTGATCTCATCCATTGCTGTGATGACAACCACCTGATCATTAGCAGATTTATAGCTCCAGATAAAGATTTATTCTATTTGATCATTTATCAATTTTACATCTCCAGGTATAATTTATTAGAGCCCCAGCTCAGCCCTGCCTCTGGGCTTGTATATAGAGATGTTTGCCAGAGCCCTTTAATCAGGTGCCTTGATAGACAGTAGATATTTAGATGAAGCCATGTTACGACAGATGTCCTTTTGATTAGCCTCAGCCCAAATGTTTGCAGTCGTTCATTGGTTGAGTGTTCCTTAATCTATGCAGCCCTAGGAAGAGGGAATATTTAATGGCTTTTAATTTTGTGTGCCAGACACTCCCTTAGCTTCACTCTTCATAATATACACATGGAGCAGGTAACTACCCTTGCTTCTATCTTTATACAAGAGACTGAGGCCCAGAAAGGTAAAGTGGACTGCTTAAGTGATCCAGTCAGGACTTGAATCTTGGTAGCCTGACTCTAGTTACTCTTGTCCTCTAGGTTAAACAGCTAAAAGGTCTCAGACTTGCTTCCAGTGAACCGTCAGACCAGGCTAGCTAAGGAACCCCCTCCACATGCCTGTAGGCCCCTACACTCACTCCTAGTCTGTTAGCGACGTCATGACATTTAAATGTTGTTTTTCTCTCCCCTCCCTCAGGGGAAATGAACAGCTACCAAATCATTTCTGTTTTCTTAGCACCTGTGCTGAGTCAGGAAGACACAGCTGTACATCAGAAACCCTTTCCGGTTGGACCTAGCAGATGTTCCAGTTTGGCACAGATGTTACCATGTCACTCCTGCGTCTGGAGCAGAGCATTTTCTTTGAACCTTCTCCTCCTGCCTAGGGTACCACTTTGCCCTTTGGCTCACTATCAGGTCTAACATCAGATTTCCTAACTGCACAAACCACTAGCCATTTCCTCTTCTGACCCACCTGGAATTCTCCTCTGAGGCAGCCAAACTTGCCATGGGCAAGGGGGCCACTCTCCCATTGCCTCCTCTCTAGCAGGAAGTCCCTGCATTTCTAACCTTTGCTCTGGAGGCAGTGTCAATATTTAGTTTTGTATCTGCCCTGCCGTACATTCTTTCTGCAGCTCTCCGAGTCCACTCCCAGTGCTCTGACCTCAGGCCTGAGCAGCTGCTCCGAGTGCCTGAGGCTTCAGCCATTAGAGTAAGGGTCTCAAGAATGTCAGGGGAACCTTTCTGCCTGGTCCCCTCCTTTGATAACATGTTCTGACTCAAGTCAGCGCCTCTACAAGTTGCCATTAGTCATATGAGGGGGACCCCACGAAAGGTGGGCAGAGACTAGGTGGAGCGAAAGTGTCAGAGTGGTTAAGAGAAAGGGCCTCAGATCATACAGATGAGGTTTCAAGCCTTAGCTTTAACCAAAACTTTGATTTTTTTTCATCAGTGAGTACTTGCGCCTGTGTTTTCTTTTTGACATTAAAGTGGGCTCAGGGTCTTTTATACAATGGAACTATCTGGCACATACTTAACAGTTGATACAGTGGTTTCAAAGCACATATTATAGCACCATGTGCAAAAAGAGAGACTTTATAAATTGATATCGGTAGAGAGAAAAATGAATACATTAATTGTGCTCCTTTAGACATGTTGGAAGAGAATGGCCCTTGTGAACTTTTAATTGTATATAGTGGTTATTAGGGCACCGGAGGAATCTTCTAATAACTGGGGCCCAAATTATGGCACTGTGGCACCAAATCCACTCCCAAAAAGGATGCCAACAAAAACCACCCACTCCCTTTTTACCTTCCCTTTATCGTTAAGTGGCACATAGCTTGAAGTATATCTATGTCAGTGACAAAGTCTATTTATTTCTGCTCGTCTGGTTTACTGCATAGAGCGAGCAGCTGTGCTGGAGACTCCAGGCTTGCTTGTCTTTGTCAAAAGTCTTGCTTTCTACCCTCACCGCTGGATTACAATTCCTTTCTGTGTTTTGACCGGTGAGTGAACAAATGCCTTACGAGGTGTTTTCTGTGCATTTGCATCTTCAGAGACAACCCAATAAAATCTGGAGGAAACCTTACTTTCACCCTCTGTTATTAGGTAGCTTTGTGTTATGAAATCTCCACCCCCTAAAGGTTTTACAGCTTTAGATCACACCACCCCACAGGCCAAGTCTAACATAGGGGCCTTGATGGGAACATTATATACTAAAGCCATAGTAGTCTTCAAAAATCTTAATAAAGTTACTGGGACACAGTACAGCTAATGCCCGTGCCAGGCAAATGGAAATGAATTCCGGCTTGTGTTTGAATGTCAAAACTTAATTATCTAGTATTTGATATATTTTTAAAAGTGCTTAAAAATCAATCTGTCACTTCTTTGTAAAGACTCAAAACCAACACACTGTTAATTTGACCTCCCTTCAAAAACATGTTGGTGAAAATGATTAGACTACATTCTTCATTAAGGCCACAGTCAAAATGTTTTGTGGTTGCTGTCCTTTTTCTTTTCTTCCAGAAGTGAATATTTTCTTTTAATAGTTAAATACCTTGTCAAGAAAAGTTTTAACACAGTGTGCCCCGTATGAAAGACTTCTGTTCACTGTGAATCTTATGGGATAAATGTATGTGAAGACATTGAAATTATATTTGACATAAACTCTGAAGTGGTGAGAGAGGCTTGTATATTATATAGTTGTCACAAATAACCTTGGTTATGCCTAACACTGTGCCAGATAATACAATGAGGTACTATGAAAGAGCCATTTGGTGAAGATTGCTTATTAAGATAATTAACCCGAAACAGCACCAGCCCCATGATGTCTTGTGGATCTGAGCCCTTCAAACCAACGATTCCTGCGTGTCATCATGTGTAGAAGGAACTTTTAATTATGACGTGCAGTGCTTTGGGCAGACTTTCAGATAAGGCTGTAAAGCAAGGCTTGGAGACTTCACTGCAGTTGAGAGTGTAGGTGTTAGGAACAGCAGGAGCAGCAATTTAGTGTGTAAGCACAGACCCGGTGTGTTATGCCTTCAGAACTGGGGTGTGGTCCCTCTCCAGCTTTAAGTCCAGTGCCTGAACTATCGCTGTGCTTGTCTACTCCAAAAAGTCCACATAAAACCTCCATAGGCAATGTAGTTCATGCTATCATTGGTGTCCTGCAGCGAGACATGCTTGCCTCTTACACTACCATGCTTCCCTTTCTACTATAGAAACTGGCTGCTTAAGAGAGGACCTGGTAGAAAGATTCACCGGTTACCTATTCTACAAAATAGTGATGTCCATAACTAGCTACTAAGAGTCTTATATGTATTTTAAAAAATTCACTGTGATAAGAGTTAAGTCAAATGATAAATGACAGTTACCTCAAGACAGTGATACTTTAAACTGCTTAGAAGCTTATATCTCAGCTAAGCCAAATCCATGGGTAATTAAACCTTAGGGCTTCGTGTATGTTTGTGCAGGTGCACATTGGTGTATGAGAGTTCACATTCACGGGGAGGCCAGAGGTCAGCCTCAGGTGTTGGCTCTCAGGATCTGTTCACAGTTTTGGAACCAGTCTTGGAACTCACTGAGTAGGCTTGACTGGCCGACGAGTGAGTCCCAGGGGTCGCTATGTACCCACCTCCCCAGTACTGGGATTACAAGTGCGTACCAACAACAATGGCTTTTTTTTTTTAACGTGGGTTCTAGGGCTTGAACTCAGGTCCTTGTGCTTGCAAGGCAGCACTTTACAGATGGAGTCATTTCCTCAGTCTCTTGCTGTTGGTTTCTGTCCATCTGCTTCCCTCTCAACACATGTCTAAGCTGGCCATAGAATGTATACTTTCGTTGCATTGAATCTCCTAGTTACATGGTCTCATCATGTTGAAGAGTCTGAGATTCCTTCTTTATTCTGATTCATCACTAGCCTAGTTACACGTCAATGGTTCTATTGCTAAGGAAGGAGAGAACAGCCAGCAGGGAGTGGTTAGCATGCACTGGCATGGTAGTTTAGGAGTGCCTGGTGTACAACACTCTCGGCTGCTCCCTCAAGACTCCCCTCCCCTTTCACCTCCTCTCCGATGTTTATACCTGGGGTGAGTCCCCACCTATGGGTTAGAGGGTGTTAAGTCTTGAAAACGGAGCTTCAGGGCAGTGCGAGAGGAACGCCCGCGGCCAGGGCCAGTTTTTGTTCATTTGTGATTGTGGAAGAAAATCTTGGCATGGATTAGCATTGCATTGTGTGTTGTACAAAGAGTGCTCAGTGTGGACACAAACTGCTGTATTAGCATTCAGATTTAAGTAGCTAATTATATTCTCAGCACTTAAAAATGTGGAAAACAAACACTTTCCAAGATTACTTCAGAAACTAGTTAGCACTGTTTAGACCCATTATAATTAATGTACAAAAAGGAAGAACTTCTCCAGCTCTTGGAGAGTTGTGTAATTGTTGTGCTACTGTGTGCACACTGTGTGTTCTCTTGGGGGCAGATCTCCTGGTCAGTCTGAATTTGGACTGTTCTCTGTGCTTTGGTTTGGGTTTCTACCAGAATTTTTTGATGCGATTATTATATGCATCTCACTTTTCACCTGAAATGAGCCATAGTCTCCACACCTGAAGTTAAGTCCTGGAAGAATTGTCTGGAAGCTGTTTGGGGCCTGTATACAACTGATATTCTGTCCCCCTTCAGGGAAAAGATTTGAATTTCACAAGAATGGAAAAAGACAAGAATCTAAAAATTCTAGGACCAAGGTTATGGTAAAGATGGTATAAGAACAAGACCATGTCTACTCCGTGTGGGTAGGGGCCATTTCTGCTTCAATCCTGGCTGTGTCTCTAGAATGTGCATGGTACATGGTAACCTGTCCATAAAATATATATTCTAAATAAGCGAGTGCTTAATTGAACTATCAGGAATGGTGGACAACGTACCTTAGCAGGCACGTTTTAATGGACAGAGACTCACACAGGAGTTATGTTGTGGCTTCTGAGTGATTGAGACATCAGTTACTAAAAGGAAGTTGCTTTCTTTGTAGATAAAAAAAAGTTTGACCAAATCTATCCTCAAAATGAAAGGAAAATGTTCTATGTGTGGTTGAGTCTCTCAGGAAACACAGTATCTAGTTCTTAGAGCCCACTCTGTGAAGAAATTTCCAGCGACATACTCTTTTCTTGTTTGTTTTCAAGACAAGGTCTCTCAAGCCCAGGCTGGCCTGAACCTTGCTGTGTAGCAGAGGGTAGCCTTGAGCTCCCACCCTCCCGACTCCATTGACTGAGAGCTGGTATTATAGGCGTGGACCACCACACCTGGATTTCATGATGCTGGGGCTCAGACTCAGGGCTCTAGGCAAGCGCTCTGCCATTTGAGCTACATGTCAAGACTTTGTTGTATGATTTACTCATGAAATCGCAGACGGGAGTAGACTTCTGAGGCCATATATTCCATTTATTCTCTCTGGGTCCTTATATTGTTTCTGCAATACCCCTAATAATGAGTGTTTAGTCTCTGTATGTCCCTGGTTAGCAGACAGATCTCAATTAATTTTGAAGCATACTATTTCATTTTCTAGAAAAATCTGCTTCTTTGCTTTGGAAAAAGAAACATATAGCCAGGAGAATAAAGGAGTGTAATGATCATGTCTAACCAAGATCACCCAAGGCCAGCATCTTCAACTCTGAAGAGTGAGGTTGTGCAGGAGGAATTATTTTGGTGTCCTTGTTGCATGTGGATGGCACCAAGGTGCTTGTCAGTGTTACTCGGGAAGAAGAAATTCTCTTCTTAGGGAGCCTCAGAGGCCTTTTGGATGGTTATTAAGGGACTGTCTACAAGGCTCTGCGCATGGAGAAGGTTCAAAGCTTTCATGTTTCAGAGGGTGTCATTGGCCCTGTAAGCAGGAATCTCTGTAGCAGTGATGTTTCATCCCACAGACTTCACTTTTGCAGGATCCAGGGAGAAACCTCAGGGATTGCTTCTGCCTTCATATCTTACCCATGTAGAACCAGTGTGTTTTTTTTACCTTCTGTGATCCTCCTAGTTTTAAATTCTGGGAGTCATGGCTTTACCTCTCTCAGAAGCTCTATGGAGCTATCCAGACAGAGTCCGTGTGATTAGTCAAAGCGCGAGGAATCCTGAATTCCATCCCAGCTTGTGTTCTCAGGAGACTAGGCATTTTGTCTTCGTCAGAATCCCATCTGTCATCTTGTATTTGCTTTTTAGTATGGGGACTATAGGCACAAATAAGAGAAAGTCCTTTTTATGATTAATGGAAATATTTATGGTAGGTGTCTGAGTTTACTTAGTACAGCAACGTATATCTGTTCGTTGAAGGGAATACCGCTTACAGTTTGACAGATTAACAACCCGAAGCACAACTTTCAGGAAGATAATTTTGCCTATCAAGGAAGAACTAATAAATGCACTGAACAGGTGGTGATAATTAAAAAAATGCTTATTAAATTCCTAAGGCAGACGGTTCTCACTGCAATGGTGGTGAGTCAAACATGCTTCTCCTCCTCCTCAGCAAACAGTGGTGTGGTGAGTCTCACAGGCAAGTAAGCAGCCAGTTTTTCCTTCTCCCGGCCAGGTGAGACCTGTCACCATGTGCAGCTGGAGAACACTGCGCTAAGGCCAACACTTTGTAAGGTAAAGGGAGAGGAAGCCAGAGTGATCTACTCTTAGGTGGAGTGGGGGTGACGATAGAGTTGCCTTTGCAGGAAATAGCCACTGTTGAATCAGCTCACAAAGAAACCTTGTGTCTACTTCACACTGGCTTTGCTCTTGTGAAGGCTCCATAGGACCTGGTGAGTGGGACGTTCTCCTAGATTCTCCTAGGGCTAACTTTGGAAGGTTGTTGCTGGAAACATGCAAGAACTTTGTTAGATATTAATTTGATATTTGGCCTAGCAGAACTTTGTCTTCTTGTGAGCTAAGGTATGCTTCTTAACTTCTGGAAATTGAAATGCTTTACGGCTCTGTGCCACAGGCAATCCCCTGACCTCTACATGAAATAGAGGAGGTTAAAAATTGAAGTGGGACTAGATGAATTTATGAATGAGTACCAACCAGATTTGCTCTTTCCTTCATAGAGATAGGAATGGACGTTCAGGGGCTCCCGGGGAAGAGGGCGTTCGAAAGCCCTTCCCTGAGTAGCAATTGTAGGAAGTGAGGTTATGACTCAAGTTTTGCTTTCCTGTGAATGTGTAAGTTTGTATATTAGCTTTGACTTTGATATAGGGCGTTGAGCCTTGTGTAGAGTCCCACAAGTCTAGCCACCTGGCCAGGAGAACACATATAGGAGGATTAGCGATGTACAGCCAGTGAAAATCCATGGCAACGGGGCTTGGCTTTACACACAGCTGATTCTTTTCCATCTAGGTGCAAAGCTGAGCCTTTGGGGGCTGAGCAGAGCAGGTGCTGCTGTTTCAGTGGTTGTCATTTGCAAGGTGTCTAGGCTATAAATGGGCTCTTGTCTGGGCTATTGACTTCTCCTCTGTTCAGAGGCACATTTGGAGGTGTCTAGTTAGATCTCTAAAAAATAATTTGGGTCAAAAGAGAAGACCCGCTTCTTTCTGGGCTAGAGCACAGCACACAGCTGGTTGTCAAGGCCATGATAATGAGGTTAAGCACATAAGTAGGGAGAGAAACACCTGGCAAAGCACCATGGCTGGCAGGGAGAGAGGAGCCTTAGTACCCAGGAGCCTGGCACTTCCTGTGTGCATAGTCATTAGTGACAACCTGTGAGCATGGGGAGACATGGTTTGTACTGTGGAACAAGAATATTGCTAAATGCCCTCCACAACCCCCAAACTAAACATGTCTGGTAGGTCACTTCCTCAGCACTGCCTACAAGTTGCTTTTTAAATTTTCCCCCTTTTGATCCACTCTGTAGCCCAGTGGAAAAATGGACCAGGGGCTCCAGGACCTGTTTTTATTCCCGGAGTTAGTTATAGCAGTATTGGGAATATGTCTGTGAACAACTTGAAGCAGGCTCTGGGAAGCTGGCCGGCCGAGCCTGTTCACTAACCCTTCAGGTTTGGTGGCTAGACATAACATGGTTGGAATTGCTTGAGAATTGAGTCATGGGTTATGAAATAAAAAAAATTCTTGGCATTTAAACTTTCTGACAGAGAGGTAGGAAAGCAGATATACTGAGGAGGAACAGCGCAGAAAGGGTTGTGGAAGATTAAGTGGGGTTTTAGTTAGCCAGGGTGGGTCTGAGACCCCCTGAGGAAGTAACCCCTGGGAAGCCACCAGTCCCCTCTGGGCCCTCTGTCCTACTTGAGTTCACTGGATGACTAATTCCCACCACAGCACTCCTTCTGGCTTTAGAACGGTTCGGGGGAGATGTGCACACAGCCATGGTTGGGCAGGGACGAACCAGTCCATCCATTCGGACTTTGGTCTTTGCTCTCAAGACAGCCAGTTTGAAATTTCTCAGTTGTTGATACTGCCAAATGTGTTACGAGAAGGTGACTTTGTGGGACCAGATGGGCTCTATTAATTTTCTCTGTGTCTGTTTCTAAAAGATAGTATCATAGCCAGGGTATTCCCGAATTAGCTTTGAGTGATTGGAAACTTGTAGTGACTTAAATATGCTTTCCAGTGTTATACAGCCTACAGCATTTTTATTGCAAAACTAGTTCAGACTGCTGCAAACACACTGTAGCCTTTGTATAACAACGCTGTCTACCAGGCTGATGTATACACAGGCAGCTATATGTTGTGTTTAACTTGCACATATACTTTAGAATTTACAGAAACACAGGGCACATTTCCCTATGGTTTTAACTGAGCAAAGAAGGCCAGCTTGCATAATACACCTTGCTACTAATCCTTCTTTGTCCCATGCCATGTTCTCATGTTATCCCATGTATGTAAATCTGAGTAAAAATGATCATGTCCATTAAGCCAGGCTTCTCTGTCTTTCCATGTGACTCTAGTAAGGGGCTTCTCCCTTACTGAGCCCATGTGCTTTCTGAAAGCTTCTATCATCCACTTATTTGACATTAGTGCAAGCCACCCTCCCTATCAGTTCCTCATAAAGCTAAATGCTGCAGGACACAGACACTCCAGTGGAATGGGCACCTCCCATGCTGTCTTTCTCACCAAATTTCTTCCTTGTGTGTATTTCTTGCTTCCATGACTGGTAATAGGTGGTACCTGCTACCCAGACTTTCATTCACTGACTGGCTGTAAGGTCTACAGATTTCAATCTTGGCCTCAGATGGAGCTGCCTTCTCTCTCCCATGGCTTGAGTGTAACCTCCACACCCACCCCACCATCAGGACCCGTGTTTCTGTCATGTTACACAAAAACTGGTCATAATATTTTTTTGGGGGGGGTGGGAACTGAGATCACTAACGACTGATCTTGAAACAGAAGAATTTCCTCAACTCTTAAGGTAAGGCCAGTATCACAAGAGTGGAACAGAAGAGGAAAGAAGACGCAGTAGGGCAGATCGAGTCACTGGTGACAATTTGATTGCAGAGAAAAAGACCAAGAGTAAAGGAACTTAAACTTCCTGTAGAGGCAGAAAAATGCAGGCAACTTGTTTCTCCTCATGTTTCCAGAAGGGAAGGCAGTGCTCCTGGACCTTGCTCTTAGCCTAGTGAGGCTTCTTTTGCATTTATGACCAAGTATGCTAGCATGTTTGCATTCTTCTAAGCCTCTGTTGGTGATAATTACTCCAGCAGCAATAGAAAATGAATATGTCGGTCGTCCTACCTCCAAAGTGTCTCCATCTAGTTGCGGTTCTTGGAGTATTTGCTTGTCAAATTCTATGCCAATGTTTTATTTTATTTTATTTTTTATTGAGGAGATAGATTAAAAGCCAACTGGGTACTTTACATTCTTTTATCCATTTCTGGGAGCAGGGTAGAACTAGAATATATCTGTACTTTAAAATCAATTTGTTCCTTGAGAATTTCATGCATGCACACAGTGCAATCTGTCAATCTGTTTACTCTTACCCTATCTTCTCTTTCTCCTGATGCCTTGACCCCCACCTTCCTAGTGGTCCACTTCCCTCATCCATGTCTTTGTTTTTGTGACTCTGATTGAATCTAGACTGTCTACGTGGGCATGGGTTTGGAACTATTCACTGGAGGCTTACATGTGACTAAAGACAGTGACTACCACTTTCCCAGGAGCCATCAGTTGCCAGAAGTGCACCAGGGGGAAGAAGTTCACCGTGATTGTTTACAGACCCAAGCTCACACAACAGAAGCGGCTCTGGGATGACGTTTGCAGTGGCGTTGCTATGCCCCGAAGATAGCCTTCCCTATCTCTCACCTCTCTTCTGGTTTCTAACGTGGCCTCTGCTCTTCCGTGTGCAGTGTTTCTGAGCCTTGTGGGGGAGGGGGGTGAGGAGGGGAGGTAGGGAGGGTGCTCTCTGCATTCACCATGGTTCACTGATAAGAGAAAGCTTCTCTGATTAAGGATAAAAGTAACATTTGTCTGTGGATATAAACATAAATACTTAGCCTACGGTTTGGCGTCGTGTCAATTTAGCTACATCACAGTAAGGAGGCACCTCTAGAGATGTGACTGTCCCAGGCAAGGAGTTTTGAAGGGTTTATAGTACCTTCCTTTTAATTTGTTACACTTTAACAATTATGTAACAAACAATTTACCACAGGCAACTTTTAGTAAGTGACAAATTCAGGACGAAGCCATTCCGAGACCATCTTTGTTATTCTGAAGTTATTTTTCTAGTTATTTACCTCTATCTAGATTTTAAGAAAAATGGACCTAACGCCATTAAATGCACTCTCCATTTAACACTGCAGATGTTCTTAACTTCCATTGCATGGCTACATGGAGTTTTGCAATGCTGAACCGAACTTTATTAGCTTCTGTCTCGTGTGACTGAGCTTCTGGACTGTTTCAAACTTCCCTTTACTGCGAGCGGCATTGCCATGAATGTCTCTGAGGTTTCGTCATGTGCGGCTGTGAGGAGCTCCTTAGAATAGCTTCTTCATGTGCAATGGCTGGGTCAAGGACCCTGGGAGGTTTGTGGTGGTGGATAAATATTGCTAAGCTGGAGAGGTGACAGGCGACTACGATCAAAATACATTGGATGAAATTCTCAATCAAAATATTCTTAAAAACTATCCTCAAACTTCCTTCCAGGAAGATTGTGCCAAACTGCCATCCCACTAAGAGTGCCCTTTCATGAAGGCGATCTTCCTGCTCTTGGTATCTTTGTAGTGAGAAAGTTGAAGAGCACAGCTTTCAAAGGCAACCAGTGGATACTTTGATATTGGACATGACTACTGCTTTAATCAGCTACCCTCAGACTGGGCAGTGTGGCCAGCAACCAGCCGGCCTAGCTCCTATGTAAACAAGGCACAACCCCCTTTTCATTCATCCAGAAGACTGAGATCATTGCTCCTCAGAAAACTCTTGATGATTAGCCTCCTGTTTCCCTTCTACACCACACACCAGAAGATAAGAATCATGGCCCTCCAGTTTTTATAGGTGTCTGCTTTCTGACTGGAGTCTGTATGTAAAGGAGACATTGTGGCCTCGCAAATCTACCTTACTCTCTCTCCTGGACTGCTTTTCTGCTTGGACTCCAGACTTTATCTGCTCGTGAGGAAATAGGTATTGTATGCTATACAGTGGGGTGTTACTACCCTAAATTCCTGCTGAGTGAACCAGCCTGACATTTTGTCTATTTGGTAGCAAAACTAAGTCAGCTGCCTAGATGTTCAGGTCCTAGGGTGGTTGTAGTTAGCCTCAAATGTGGTCAGTTTTGGTAACATTCTTTAGCTATAAACAGGAGCATTAATAAGATGCCATGTTTATTAGCTGAGGTGTAGCACCTCACTCCCACCCTCTCTAGTGCAATTTTTTTTTGGTTATTCTGTGAGTTTAGGAAAGCTAGGCTAGTTGCCATGGCAACACAGAAGCTTTCAGGCGCTTGTTTGTTTGTTATATTCCTTTGTCATTTGGAGTGGTCTTTGGAGGCTCTTGAAAGAAGATGTGCTGCTTACAGTTTGACAGTTAAATCACCAGCTGCCTGTCAGGAAGCAGAGCTGGGAGGAGGGGGAGGAGGCCAGCCACACAGCTCCAGCACCATCCCTCTTCTTTGCACAGGAAGTCAGCACCAGAATGTGCAGTTTCTTACCCCGTATCTCTTAACTCACAAAAGAAAGCCAACAAAGGTTGGAACCCTAAAACCAGACTTTTATCCTATTTTCCAACTTTCACTCCGTCTTCCTTCCCAGGTGGAAGGCCATACGCTGCATAAGGGAACTTCTCTAGAAAGTTCGAGCACGAGAGCTCTTTAGTCAGCCCAGGAATGCCAAAAACAGAAGCGGGGCTGGAGAAACGAGGCGAAGATGCTCTTCGGAGGATCTCAGTGCTTCCTCCTGCCTTTAGCTCTATGGAGAGAGCCTGCACTGTGTGGTCCTCCATCTGAAGAAAGCAGCGGTGATCAGGACCTTCCATATTACACTTTGCCTATACTTTTTTCCATCTTGATCTTACTGGGCATGGGAAGCCACTCCAATTTGAATGAAGGCAGTTAATGGCACTGTCAATCACAATGCCCTGCCATTCCAGCCCGTAGGTCAGTATGTTCCTTCAGACACTTCAGAAAAGAACCTAAGCTCCAGAGAATAAAAGCTTCCATCAGTTCCTCCCTCTCCCACCCAGATGCCCAAATGACCTGTATTCTGGTCCCTTTTGAGTCTTATTTCTCTTTCTTTCTAGTCTTTAGAGTTTACATAAAAAACACATTCTAGTTTAATTAAAAAATTCTCACTATTTATTCTTTCTATATCTTTTTATTTGAACATAGATTTTTTTCATACAATACATTCTGCTTACACTTACACCTTCTCTGTTTCCAACTCTTCCAAGGTCCTCCCCAACATAAGTTCTCTCCCTTTCTTGTTCTCTCTCATTACAAACAGGTATCTAAAAAAGAGACTAAAACAAAGCAAGTTAATAGAAACAGGACAAAACAAACAAATGAGCAGAAAGAAAAGAGCCGAAGAAAAAGTACAAGGAACACATATAGATGCGGACACACACACATTTGAACACACAGAAACTCCATAATGAAACAAAACCAGATACTAGAATATATAAGCAAAAGACTTGTAGGGTAAGGGGAAAAAGCCCAGACAAAGTATTATAAGGCCAAAAAAAAAAA
>LOEQ01000698.1:68597-81468 GCA_001685075.1 Bramus lutescens | reverse complement strand
CCAAAACCAAACAAAAAGTAAGACAACCTTTCAAAAATATCCTTGGTGTTTTGTATTGGGCACCTACTGCTGGGCATGGGGCCTGTCCTTAAGTGTGGTTTTTCTGGTTTCATTTTATTTTTACAGTCAGAGTTTGATTTTGCTGCCTGCAATAGAAAATTCTTAACCCTTCATTACTATTACCAACCTACACTTGGCTCTCTAGTTGGCCAAGGTTTTGTGCTCAGGGCAGAGGTGCCTTATCTCTGTGTCTAGATCTGTTCCAGACAGGTAGGTAGCACCTGTCTAAGAGAAAAGTTGTTGGGTACCGGACTGACCATGCACAGGGCTGTTGGTGGTTCTTTCCTTCAACTCTGAGTTTCATTGGATTGGTGCTTCCCTGTGAACTTGACAACCATCTGGGTGTTTCAGTTGCACATGCTACATCAATGGACTTAGAAGGATGGTTCTAGTCATCAGTGAAGTTAGTTTGTTCTCAGTCTTACTTTGCACTGTGGTAAGCATATAACAGATTCTTTTTAATTTTTGTTTCTATTTCATTTTAGTTTTTTTTTTTCTTTTGAGACAGCTTCTTGTAGCTCAGGCTGGCCTCAAACTCACTTGGTAGCCAAGACTGACCTTGAATTCCAGATCTTCCTGCCTCTGCCTCCCAAGTGTTAGTAGGTATTTCTTATGTGTAAGTTCTTTAGAATGACTCCCAAAAGCCATTAAATAAGGACACAAGAAAGAATTCTGTGATACTGGGGTTTTAGCAGTATATTTTCTTATCATTCATGCTTTAGTTTACTAACAAAGGGTTCAAATATTTAGGTCCTTTTGGCTTTAGACCTTGTAAGCGCTTTATCAGAGGGAACACTTTATCTAACCTTGTTGTTCTACAGGAATTTGAGTTGTACAGGAATGCTTTCATTATCAGAATCTTCTTTAGAAAAAGCCTCTGAGGTTTGTGATAAGTTTACATATTATTATACGAAGCACAATTTTCTTTAAGAGCTTATCTAAATCCCATCTGTTTGATTGGAAAGAGGAACTCGGAATGAATCCATCTAATTTTCAGTTTTCTTCCTTGGAGAGGATTATGATTGAAAGTCAGAGATGGGTTACGTGCTTGCCTTTTTTTTCTTTCTTTCTTTCTGGTGATTTCTAGAGGAAGTTTTAAGGTTTCCATAGAGACACACAAGGAGTCGCCATTTTCTGCTGTGATTTGCCAGCAAAGAAAAGAGTATTGTAACCATGGCTTAGTAGAAACGAAAAAGATGGCAGTAGGATCAGTCTAAATTGGTCTGCCTGACATGGGCAGGACATGCTTTGTCAGCTGAATGTGGCGGACTCCAGGAGATTACTAATGGCTCCCTGGTAATGTTAGGGGAATTGACCCCTTGCTTTGCCTGAGTTTGAGATAAAGTTTTGTTTAGTTAGCCTTGCCTTGGCCAGTGAGTTTGCATTTTGGAACCCGAGGATGTCCTTGCCAAGTCCTCCACCACTTTCCTCATTCTTTCCCATATCCGCTGGCCTTCCTCTCAGCTCCACTGGCCTCCTCCTTTGATCCCTATCAGTTCCCCAGCTATTTCTCTGACATCGTGTCTGAGTTGCTTGAGCCTCAGGGAGAGTAGGCCACAGGCCCCACATCCGGTATCCTCCAGGCCCTAGACAGAGAATCTAAAGGCATCTTGTGTTAATTCATAAGAAACAGACTAAGGCTTCAGATAGAGGTCTCCCTGTGCTCCGAACTTCGTTGCAGAAACCTGGAAAGTTTCGCGTCCTTTTCTCTACCCAACTCTGAGTTGCACGATCTCTTCCACACACTGATTGGCAGTCTGTTTTAGGATTGGGAGACTTGCATATTTAGTCAACGAGAAGGCAAGCAATTCTCTGATGTACATCTGTCGTTCAAAGCGTGCAGCTGTGTGAGGCGGCCAGGCTGCTGTAACAAACATCATGGACTGTGAGCTGTAAACAGCCGCTGGTCTGAGGGGAAGCATCTGAGCTCAAGGGCTGCCCTGATTCCTTCTTATTGCCATAGGCGGTCCTCTGCCTTTGTCTTTACAGGGTCCTTCTTCCTACAGGCTCGTGCCGGTGGCCAAATTACTTCACGTTGTAAAGACAGCAGTTGTGTTGAATGTGGCTCCACTCTTAAGAATTCAGTTTATCTTCTTTCTCAGCAGATGGTATGTCTAAATATGGTTATGATCTGAAGGACTGGGGGTTAGGACTCCCACCTCTGAACTGGGGAGGGGGCAGGGCAAAACCTGGGTCATAATAGCATCAAAGGGGAAGAAGGTGTAGAAGAGAATAGAAGCCAGGCTCCCCCCTCCCCTAGCCCTCCTGCCAAACCCCTGCAATCTCTATCTCACTCCTGTCCCCGCTGCTGATGGAATGAGTCACCTCCAAAGAGAAAGTTCCAGGAGCCAGCTTCCTGTCATTCCTTTTCTAGGAGAATTTAGGCTGATGTCATTTGGGGGCTTTTCAGCTCCCAATCTTAGAATTAGCAGCCTTTCTCTCCTTCTTTAAAAAACCTTTCTGGCAATGCTAGTTCCTTACCATATTTATTGCAGTCATCTGCTTATGCTCAATGGTAATTTTTATCTCGATGGGAGGAAATCTCAGGCTGAGAACATACATAATAAACAGATGCAGCAAAATGCAGCCATATAGTTTTGTTGTTGCTGTTTGTTTGTTTAATATATATTATATTGCTGATCTTTCAGGGTCAGCAAGTGTTTTTTAATTGACCTTTGAGGACACATCCCCTTTATTTCCTGGTTGTTTTTTTTTTCTCTTCTATTTCCATCTGTTGGCTCAAATTGGTGTTCATGGGTCTCATGTCATTCCATATTCTTGTTTACTCTTCAGACTTCTGACCAAAATTGTCGTGCTTATGGTCGCTAAGTCTATGGCATTCTAGCCTCTGAAAAGTTCCCTGGCAAGCGGCAGGCTAACCAAATGATCCGAATGATCAAACGGGGGACTCAAAGCCGGACGGCCGGAGTCAAGTCCTGCCTCTGACACTTACTTCCTTGTGACTGTGGGTGTTTCACTCATTTTTTACAGCTCAGCTTTGTCTCATCTGTTAAGGGATGATAATAATAATTTCAATTTCACGGGACCATTGTTCCACTTAAACGAGTGTAAAGGACCTGGCACATAGCAAGTGCCAAGTAGGTGCAAAATATAATAATTATGACTCTGCTTGCCTTTGTTTGGCATAGCTTCCCTGGAGATTCTGTTCCTGCTTGCCTCAGTCTCTGCTTCTCCCCTACTGGGTTTCCCGCTTGTAGGCCATGCAGGGGTAGGCAGGCTTCCCTGGAATCCTCATTAGACCAGCTGCCCCAGATCAGGTGGAGAACCAGAATGGCTGACAAGGGTAGGCCATTTCCTCAACTTACATTAGGGATGACACATCTGCTTGAATAGTCAGGGAAAGGCTTCTCCTTCCCAGTTCCTGGATTGACCACAGCATTTGCCCCCATTCTCGGGCTGATGACCGCCATTTTGGAGGCAGCAGGTCCAATCTACAGGAAGCTGGCTGGGATTGAGTAGTTAGTACATTCCATATCTCAGTCTGGACACCTCAGAGCATTGCTATAGTAAGGGAAGATGTCTGTGTCTGCCTTTCTGACATCATTAAACAGTTATATTGAGCAAATACCAGCATCTTTCCTTGTCCTGTGGCCTGCCTTGGGCTGGCACCTGTTAAAGAACTCCCCAATCAGTACCTGTTCCTTAGTGACCCATAGTGAGATACTATCATCATATGACCTCCATGGACTTCACGAGTAGGTTCTCCTATCAAAACACCATCTCCTATTGAGATCAGTAGTAATTTATACTCCTGCCTTTGTCCTCCCTCTTAAGGCTCGTCTTTGCCTTGGAGAATGGCAGCTATTGTTTTTGTCACCCCTAACCTTCCCTTTCTTCCTTTTAATCTGGGGCTCTCATAATTCAAAGTGACTTGGTTGGAAGATCTGAATTCTCTTGTTTAGTGCTTCTCATTGGTCTCTCCCTTGCCCCAGGCTCCAGCTTCAAAGCCCCTTTTCCTTTATCTGGCCAAACAGAATCTTTCTTTTCTTTTCGCACCTGTGGTTCATTTTCATGCTTCCCTCCTGTCCTTCTTCTGTACCCCGTGTGCAAACTCCAGCAACATTTCCCTAGTACAGATTTGCTCCTCCCATGTGTTAAGTTCCCATGTCTCTGCCACAAGGAAGTAGGGATTAGATCTTAATTTCCAGTTTGTGGACTGTCAAAATGATCTTATGTTAAAAATGATATTTTAAGACACATCAACAAGTACTCCAGATATTTGTTATTTTTTTCTTTGTTAGTAGGGCTTTTTGAGCCCAGAAGAATGAGTCAAAATAATCTATATATCAGTGTGTATGTATTCAGTAGAATCTTAGTTACTGTTCTGTTGCCGTGAAGAGACACTATAACCAAGGCAACTTAGAAAAGAAAGCATTTAATTGGGGACTTGTGTACAGTTTCAAAGGGTTATTCCATGATTGTCATGGCAGGAAGTATGGCAACAGGCAGGCAGCAGTATCCTTGGAGCTGTAGGAGAGCTCATTTCTGATACACTAATTGAAGGCAGTGGGGCAGAGGAGACTGGGCCTAGCACAGATGTCTTTTGAAACCTGGAGTCTGTCCCCAGCGACACCTCCTCCAACAATGCTACATCTCCTAATCCTTCCGAAATAGTTCACCAACTGGGAACCAAACATCCAAAAATATAAACCTATAGAGGTCATTCTCATTCAAACTACCACAAGTGGCGGTTGGGCAAATGGACAGCAAGACAAAGAAGAGTTAAATTCTCTCCTGGCAATATATGCCACAACACACACAACCCAGCCCAACACTTAACCTTCCCAGAAACATGTGGCTTTGGAAGACAGTTGGGCCGTATATAAACATATTTCTCACTAATTAAACTAACCTAGTTATCAATATTAGCAGTGATTAGAAATTGGCAGAATATACTGGGTTTTTTTTTGATCAAATTGTAAGAAGGCAGCATATTCCACCAATTTCTTTGGCATCTTTAATATGCACTTTTCATCTTTGGTCTTATTTTTATTGCAGAGTTAACAACATAGTAATTACAGATGCAGATAATGGGGTATTTTAAAACTAAGTTCTGCAGTGATTCTTGCTAAGTCACATAGCAAGAATCCTTTTGCAAGTCTTGTTGAATCTCAAGTAAGTGTTGTGTGAATGGAGTCTTCTATGAAAATCTGTATTAAGCTTCGTGAAGTTAGACATCAAATCCCAGTCATGAATGGATGCCCAATAGATTATTGAATTATTGAAGAAGTCATCTCAGGTTGGTTCTTCATGTTCAAGGACAGGCTGTCTTCAATTTCTACCCTTTTCAATGGAAATATCAGTGGTCTTATCAAAATGGGATTCCACTCAATTTTAATAATGAAAGCAAAGCTGGAAAGACGTGAGAAAGCTGAGAAATACAGTTCTTGTTTCATTTTTCTCCTCACAGTGGGATTCTGAAAGAGAATCTCGGCAGGAGTTTAGATGGCTGCAGTCGCATGGAAGTCATGCACTGAATATTTTTGGGTTGGAAATGACGCTTTTTAGCGCATCCTTTCCTAGCTTAGCCATGGCGGTGGAAAGGGGAAAAATGAGAGAGAAATGTTTTGAAGTCTTTTCATCCTTCTGGAAAGCTTTGGTCTGACTTGCTTGTGTTACAGGATGCTGTGGCTCTCTGCTTGCTCCCCTCAGAGGCTTCAGAAGCCGTGTGTTTAGATGCCCACAGTCCTCCTTCATCTCTACCAAATAGAAATGAGGTTTAAAGCAGAATGCTCCCAGGTAATGCTTTTCTGTTGCTGGCTACTGCATTTTATTGTCCAGCCGTCCTACAGAGCTGACAGCTATGGGAATCTGCAGTGAACACTCAAGAGAAGCAGGCATGGCGTTGGGGGTGGGGCCCGGGAATCTAGTTCAGTGACAGAATGCTTACTTTGCAAGTGCAGTCTAGGTACCACCAGTGAATGAATGAATGAATGGATGAATGAATGAACAGAGAGGCTACAAAGCCATTCTTTCAAAGACCTTACTTGTCTGTCTTTTCAAACCTCAAAGCTGTTAAGGACAAGGTCCAATTCGATGGGGAATAAGGAGGGAAACTAGAAAACTACCATAGTTTAGGTTAGAGAAAGAAATCTGGGAGGCATAGCGCTTTCATGAGATACTCACAGGACCAACATTGGCTTTCTTTGTGAGAAAAAATGTCTGCCGAGAAGACATGGATGAAGAAGAGAGGGGTTACTTGGCAGAGTAGTGACCTCAGTTATCATAGGCATTAGAATGGATACTGCCAGCTGTCAATCATGAAGGAACACTTTGACTTCCTCATTTGGTGAGGTTGGAGCCTTTGGGGAGAAGAACATTCCTTAGAAGATTCTGCAGTGTTGTGGAGGAGGATTTTGGGGAGACAGTGGAGTCTAGGGAAAGCCAGCACCATCAGAAGTGGGGAAGCGGGCCTGCAGCCTCAGCTCTTGTGTGGCTAGGTCTCTATTTGAAAAGTAATAGTTTTTGTAGCCTGTGCATTTGGTCATTGCTGCAGGCTTGGAACCACTGATGAACCTAAAACACAGGGTCAGAGCAGCAGAGCCATTAACTGGTGGAGCCACCGATCACGAGGGTCCTGTTGTCTGAAGGAGCCCTGAGAAGCTTATCTTTCTCTGTCTAATTCAGTGACCATTAACTGATAGGGATACTGCAGATCAATTAATCTAAGACAAGGGGAAACTTAACAGGCTGTACATTCTCATCCATTTAAACTAACATAGATTTCAGCTCTCTGCAAACAAAGCATCAGGAATGTGAGGAGTAAAGAGGGTACCACCTGTGGCTTCAGTACTCTAGTCTAATGGGACTTACCCATGGTTAAAACAATGAGCAAACGTACTGATCCCTGGGTAAAGATATGCCCATGTGCAGAGGACAATGCCTTTAAATCTGCCTGGTGAGAACGGAGTGATGGAGACACGGGCGGTTTCAGAGGAATTTTGAAAATGAGGATGAATAAATTTAACCCTAAGCTTGGTAATACTGCATTGGTTTAATTGGAGTGAGCCAATTCACAAACTGAGCACATCTGTGGGAATTTTAAATATCCTCATCTTCAACTGTAAAGCACCGGAATGGAAATGGACTGTGGTGGTTTCCGAGGGTGCTGCTTGAGGCCATCCTATGGCTTTCGGGTTTGTCAGTGTTTGAAAGGATCTTGGTTGACCTCTAAAGGAAAGGCACGGTTTTCTGCTACAAGTGATCAGCACCCAGTGTGCTCTAAACCAGAGTTTTGTTTCTTGTGGCTTTGCAACTCAGGGCCTGCAAAGAACATGAATCAACACACTACCTTCTGCATTGTAATGAAGAGACCTTGACAACTCCCTCTTGATCCTACACATGCAGTATGTTTGGACTCTTCTAATGGATTTTTATTTTGCACTTTTTGAATCCACAAAGATAAATATAGTCAGCTACCAAGATTCAATTGGGATCCATTAGGAATAATTTTTTAGATTATTTTTTTTATTTTGAGAATTTCATGCATGTGTATGACAGTTACACAATTTTCACCCTGCCTGTCCCCCCTCAAGTGTATTACCTTGTCTTCTTTAAATATTGTTGCATATATGTCCATACACACACACACACACACACACACACACACACAGCTTGCTAAGTCCACTTGTTGTTTGGGGGTGACCAGTTGAGGTTGGACAACCTTTCAACTCTTCAGGGAAAATACCGATTTCCATCTTTCAGAAGCCATTAAATGTTTATAGCTCTTCTTAGGAGCAGAGCCTTGTGAGAGTTCCCCCATCCTCACTGGCATGTGTACCGTGTTGTCATTGTGCAGGCAGGACTTGCATAGGTGACAGTACCACTTTTGGGATTCTTGGGTACAGCTTCTGTCATAAATAGTAGACACTATTTTACAGAAGATACCCCAGTCCTTTGACTCCGATAGTTTTTTCCTATTTCTGTGATGTTCCCTAGCCTTAAGTGTATGGGGTTATATTGTAGATGAGGTTATATGGTGGTTGGGGTGGGCACCCGATGATTAGTTCCGTGAATTTTGAACAGTCACGGATTTCTGTGAAAGAAGCTTCTCTGGGGAGAGATAAGAACCTGTGAGTGTAAGTGGAGGTTTAGAACACAGTTGGGAATGACGCTAGTTTAGGAGAGTGGCAGTAGTAGTTCTTTTCTAGGGTCTCTGACCATCACCCATGGGTAACTAACTGGCTTATAGGTTTACAGTACCAGGCATAATTCCCTCCTTTCAAGTGGGAGTTCAGTTTGATGAGATGGCTGTTGGTTGTCCTGAAGATACAAATGGCCCTATTGTACCCTTGGGGCTATCTTGCCACCACGGTCATTTTTGTGGTTCCTAGACTTTGCAGCTCAGTAGGACCATTGATTTCTTTTCTCCCTTGAGATATTGCATAGCACTGTTGGGTGGTATGAGAACTCAGGGGGGAGGTTTCCAGGTCACTTCCAATCTGATTCCTCTAATTCTTGTGCCTGAAGTATGTGATGTCTTCAGAAACAGGGTCTTCCCTTCAGGTTCTGGGAGGAGACTAAGGCCAATGGGAATAGCCTACATTGTTTTGGGAGAGTCTTCAAATTGCACAACCAGTAAGTTGAGAGGAGCTTTCCATTGGGAATAACTTTAAGAATCACTTCATGTCAAAATATATTTAAAAATCTTCAACCTGTTTACATCTCAAGAATTGGTTAGCTCTCTAAACTGGCTTCAATCTGGCAGTGTAACTGGGTGGGGGGGAGAGGAGTTTGAAGGTATCCTTTGCCTGAGCCAGGTGCTGCTATTCAAGGTGGGGAATCAAGGAACCTCTTAAATAGATCTGTCATAGTTATGTTAGACGATCAGCACTCACATATGCCAAGTGGAGCCAGACCCGATGTATAATCTTCCCTTGATGTGGAATGATAGTCACCAAGTGGGATGCCTGGTACAGATGGCTTTCCATGCTTCAGTCCACGGCCCCTCAGGATATGGATGATGTGCAGTAGAGTGACGTGGGCGTGTGAGTGGGTAGAAATTTTCTAATGTGTCACAATAATAATAATACCGAATCCTCTTGCTGCTCAGCTTCCTCTAGAACTCCAGCCCACGCGGCAGCCTACTTGGTTCACATTCCTATGTGAATGCTAGACAATTAGCAACTGATAATGAAAGATGCCATGGGAACCAGTAGGAAAATAATAGCTTACTCCAAGGATATAATGAAATGAAATTAGCACAGACAGTAAAACAGACAATTTGTGGTGTCTTTTTTTTCTTTTTGTAATTAAAAAGAGCCAGTAAATACTTAGAGAAATCTCAGAATTGATTAGACTCCCCCATCTGCTTTGGAAGAGGCCTTTTTTCCCCGCCACCCAGAAATCCATCTATAGGAGCTGTCTTGTTGGAAAGTACTTCTACTAAGGTACAATAGTTTGAAAAGTGCCTGTTTTATTTGAAAACCATGACAATTTTATTGCCCTTGTTACCTAAGTGGCTGTCATATGGTATGTCATAGTCCATATGTCAATATCCCTTTAGAAAGGAATGCTAACACTAGGTACTTGATTTTAGTGTTGGGGTTATACAGTTTTGATCTTGGCTAAAGTATCAATAGATTTTGATGTTCTCAGCTAACAAATTCTTAGCAGCAAGGTAAGCTTGCTTCTGGGTACAAGTAATTTTCTGAAGACAAGAAAATGTGTTGTATATGAAATTAGAAGTTGAAAGACCTTTAAATTTTCCATGTCTAGTGATCTCATTCTCTGTAGCCTCAAACATTTAACCCTATAACATTACTTTTTGTGAGTGGGCAAAGTTTAAGAAAAGAAAACAAAGCATTTTATAATAATCATTAAAGTATTTAATTGCTCTATGGTACAGGAAAATGGCTTTATTTGTTTTTTCTCCAAAAAGGGATTGGATTAGTTTCAAACAATTCTGTTAAAATTTCAGTCTCCCTGTGTGGGTAGTCTTCTGTGAGTTGAAAAATAAAGAAGTCATAAACAAATCAAAATTATATTCACTCCAAATGTTCTCCAAATGCATTTGTTTTCAAGTGTTGGAGAAAGTTGAATATTATCCTAAGATATTCCTTCTGAATTGCTCTCATTCCCAAAATCTATTTACTTGAAAATTAAATTCCCCTGATTGATCTAAAAACCATTCCAACAAATACAGAGACCCGCAGCTGGACAATGTTTAGAGAGTGAGAGACCTTGGAACACTCAGTCCTAGATGGGATGTCTCCATCAATTCCTTCCCCTCAAGACACTCAGGGAATCCTGCAGAAGAGGAGGCAGAAGGATTGTAAGAGCCAGTGGGGATGGAAGACACCAAGGAAAGAAGGCCTTCTAGACACAGCAAGACTGATGCTCATGTGAACTCACAGAGACTGTGCGTGCACAGGGCCTGCAGAAGTCTAAGCCAGATGGAGCCCCAGTACTGAGACACCAACTCCTGTCCCTAACCTGAAGTGATTCCCAATTGATAAGCACTTGTGGTTAGTTTTCTTCAGCAGAGTCTCACTGGAGAGACAACCCACTCTTAGGGGCAGTCCCATGCCCAGCAGTACCTGGACCACACAAACTCAACTCAGTGGTATTTCTGGAGGTTTTTTTGTTTGTTTGTTTTTGTTTTTCTCACAATGTTTTGTCTTGGCATTTTTTAAAAAAAGAATCTTACAGGTATTTTGCTTATATATTATGGCTTCCCATGTTTTTATATTTTTGTGGGATTCCTGTGTGTATGAATGTGTGTGTCTGTGTCTGTATGTGTTTCTTGTGCTTTTTGTGTGACTCTTCCTCTTTCTTGTTTGGCTGTTGTGCCCAATTCTTTCTTTGTTTTTATTTTATCTTATTTATATTTTTGAGATGCCTGTTTGTTTTTCAATGAGAGACAGGGAGAGAAAGAAAGGAAGAGGATTTTGCTGGATGGGGAGGTGCCAAGGATCTGGATGAGTTGGGGGAGGAGAAACCATGGTCAGAATATATTGTATGAAAAGAAATTCTATTTTCAAAGACATAAAAAAATCCCACCTACATCATACAGCTGTATAAGCTCTGACGTTTTCATAATATACGTTTTTATTGGGTACATGTTCCCAATTTTATCACAAGATTTTATTAAACTGAGTAATGTCAGATGGTAATGAATGTGATTGCCCCATGCTAACTATTCAGGGTTCTTTGCAAAGGCTAAATTGTACAAGGCCAATATATTGCTCAATTCAATTCAGCTACAAGAGCATGCTAGTGAGATTCCGACAGTCTAGAAATGTTGGCAGTAGCTTTAAAAACTGGCAGAATAACCTAATCCCTTTAGCTTCTTCTCTATCTTCTTTTCCTTCTGGGAAGATGAAGGATGTCTGGGCCGGTAGAGAGCTGGCACAGTGTGTAGGGGAACTCAAACCACGGAGGAAAGTCCCAAAGCCTCAGAGCTTCTGTTTGTGGAAGACATTGCTGCCTTTCTGCCATTTTCAAGTGTTATTTCCAAACTGGTATGTTTGAGAAGTAAGGGAAAAGAGATCAAGCTTGGTTGATGAGTCTTGACTTTTAGAAGTGTGTGTGTGTGTGTGTGTGTGTGTGTATAGGCTAAGTGAGAATTTGTAGTTGAACATGTAAATCAGATAGGTTATACCACTTAATTGTCAGAAGAAGATGGACACATTTCAACACATATATTACTATATTAAAGATAGCTCTCCGTGCATCCCCCAAATGTATTCTCAAGTGTTTTGAGAGATGATTGGTTGCTAGTGACTCCATATGTTGCTATGTTTTATTTTGGAACATGTTAAAATCTCACTTAGGTTTCATTAAGTCATTCCTTTCCCCCTATTTTTTGAAAAGTCTATTTTTTACTTCCAAAGAATTTGTTTGAACACTTAGTTAACTTATCCTTGTTAGCTATTCCTAGGATGAAGGTTTAAATGGGGCTGCAATTCCCTCACAGCGTGTGGATATAAGTGTGTATGCATGCACACACATATGAAATATTTCACAGTTCTAAGATTATCATTTATCCATGAAGGCTATTGAGTATATATCATTTAATTATGCCCAAAATTAGAACCATAATACAGTATGCTTCCAAATATCAAAGATACTGTTCTTATATTTATTTTTTTATTGTAGAAGTTTTGTAGAGGGAAAAGAGTAGGAATTACAGCTCTTATTTGATAAAAATTCTCTTTTTAAAAAGCAACTTTTTTCAATGTTTTTATTTTATTTGTTAAATTTTATTTTATGTGCATTAGTGTTTTGCTATGAGTTTCAGGTTCCCTGAAACCGGAGTTATAGACAGCTATGAGCTACTATGTGGGTGCTGGGAACTGAACCTGAGTTCTCTGGAAGAGCAATCGGTGTTCTTAACTACTGAACCATCTCGCCAGCCCCTTGATAGGAATTCTTAAGTGGTTTATTTAACCTTGCTCTCTCTCTCTCTCTCTCTCTCTCTCTCTCTCTCTCTCTGCAATGTATGCATATGCTTGCCTGTGTGTATGCAGGTATACTTATCCATGCGTCCACATGTGGAACCCAGGCATTGAATTTAGTTTTCTTTCTCTGTTTTTCCACCTCTGTTTTTGAGCCCAGGTCTTTCACTGAACCTTGCCAGTAGTCTTCTTGGATCTGCCTAGGGTTGGAGTCACAGGTGTGGACAGCCACACACAACTTTTACAAGCCCTTTGGGGATCAAACTCAGGTCTTCATAACATAACATAGCATAACATGTTTGCATAACATGTATTTTATCCATTGAGCCGTCTCTTCAGCCCCCCTCTTTCTTTCTTTCTTTCTTTCTTTCTTTCTTTCTTTCTTTCTTTCT
>LOEQ01000698.1:44419-68530 GCA_001685075.1 Bramus lutescens | reverse complement strand
TCTCTCTCTCTCTCTCTCTCTCTCTCTCTTTCTTTCTTTCTTTCTTTCTTTCTGCCTTGTGAGTTGTCTTTACTTAGGTGTGTATCCACAGCTCAGCATTTAGTGCTTCTGAACAGAGTTGAAAACATGGCAGTGAGCAGGAGATCAGATCCATTGATAAGAAAACACTGTGACATAGAGCTCCTCCGGGTTTCTGCTGAAGGCCTGAAGAGTGGTGCAGAAAGCAGAGTCCCTAGGGTCAGGGCCTCGTGTTCCAGTTGTCTGGCCCACTTCAGGGTGACCACGAGAGCCCACGCAAACCTCTTCAGCATGTAAAAGTAAAGTGATAAGTAGAAAAGGGACTGACAGACTGTGTGTTAGGACTGTTGGGGTGGCCTTTCTCCTGGGGTAACCACCAAGGACCCTGAGCTCTGCCAGGTCTCAGCAGCCCCTTGCTTGACTTCTTGGTTCACCTCAAGACCTGAGCTCAAAGCTGGTTGTGGTGGCAGGTTGAGGAACAGTCACCCCCTTTCTGGAATGGTGGTAAGTGTGATTTGGGGCTCAGTGAGGGGGGCCTGGTCTTTCCAACCTCCTTTGATTATTTGGGACACAGCAAGTGTCAGGTTGTGATGGGCTTCTAGGGAGTTGAGGTGGAGGGAGAAACTAGCACCCTCTGATAAAGGGGGGGTGATGGGATGCTCTGAATTCTTCACTGAAGGCCAATTATAGGGGGAATTGGAGGATTATAATCTAAGCTCCAACCAAGAGTATGAGTGGAGGAATGGGGACAGGATGATGGCCGAGAAGGCATAATACTTAAGAAAGAAAGCAGGGGTGAAGCCAAAGTACCCCAAATCCAGAAGTAGTTCCATGGGCTGCTACCTGAAGACTTACTATTTGCTCTAAGGGCTACCATGCAGTAGTGGCTGGAGGGTATGGTGGAGCCAGCATCAGGTGATTGTGTGATGTGTCTTGTGTCTGTGTACAGTTGTGTTAATTGTGCCCACCCTTCCTGATGGGCACACCTTCTTGATTCAAGTAGGCACATACTGGACATTGGTTAAACTCATCAGGAGACGTTACACAGCACAACTTAGGTCTTTCAAATGGGCAAGAAATTAGGATCTGTACAGTATCTCAGAATGAAATCTGATCGAAGCTTCCTCTCCAGGACTTTGAGGTCCTAAAAGATGTACCTAAACATTTACTTCTGTGGAAAATGAAGAGTTAGGTTGGATGGGGGAAAGGGAGGCTGGAACCCTGGTGACTAATTGCTGTAATATTGTCCTTTTGGCAGCTGTGGCAGCTTCATTTTTTTTTTCCGCCATCACCACGCACTGAATTCCTGCAGATGGCTCTGATGCTGTGGGAATTGTGCCTCGTTGCCAGCACCGCCATGGCTCTTGGGTCCACCACTCCAGCTGAACTACTAAACTCACTCTTGCTGACTTTCAGTACAAACATGACAGACAAGTTGCTTCTGGGTATTTAGGTCCACATTCGATTTTAAGGATTGCATTCATTTTTCATGAATGGTTCCTGAAGAGCCAATTAGCCATCCATGTCTGTATTTAAGTGTCGCAGCTTCACTGTCCTGTAGACCCCAGCCAACTGTGCCCTTATCTGCTCCTTCCTGACCTTCATCCAGCTCTTCCAATAGTCAGAACTCTTAAGGGCCTTTGAGTTCAGAACCTGTGGTGGCTGCTGTCTTACAGGGCCATCTCTCCTTCCATGTTTTTTAATAAGATTTCTCATGCTTCCTAGAGTAGTGATGAGAGACTTTACACCTGAGGAATGAAGAGTCTGATCTTTCTTCTGTTGTAGTTGTTCCGTTATTTCCAGTTTCAACCTTAATATTTTTGTTAAATGTTGTTTTCACTTTCTTTTTCCCAGTTCTTCTGAGTCCGATGGCTTTGTTTGACCATGCAAGGTAATTTATAAACATCTAGAGATGGTGACACAAGACTTCTCTCTATCATTCTATGCTCTGTGGGTTCTTTGGGCTCTTGCTTGAAAACCAACAGATGGAGCCTTCCGGGGCCTTGCCAGAGATACAGCTAACTTTGAGGAAGTTTTCAGCATGAACTATGTGACCGAACTTCACAGCCATCTGATTTCCAATTTAGTAATTACTGGAATAATTAGATGAGTTGCTCTGCAGATGGCACTTAAGTTTCATGACATATGTGTCCTTGTCATCCATAGCAGATGATATATGGAATATTTGTTCCTCACTATGATATGATATATATGATGCAAAATGCCTTTAAGGTTTTTCTTTCTAAGCTTCTAATTTTGTGTAGGCCCAAATGAAACATCAAACCTGCTTTGGCTTGCATTGTCAGACCTCTTGGCTTGCTGTGTTCGCTGGTGCATGTCAACTGTAGCACTGTGCTGATGGAAGCTCTGATGACTCTTACAGTATTTAAACTCTATTTATAATTTTAAATGTTGAATAATAAAATTGTAGAATGTTCAAACATGAGGATCATCATTTATAACAAATCTTAGAAAACTAGAATTATTCTTTTCCCCATACATTTCCTTCCAGTCTTTCTAAAGATGGTATTTTTGGAATGTAAAGCTCATTTTTTAATTAAAATTCATATACTATAAATCTGTGCTTCAAAAAATTAAGATTAAAATTTTGGGAGGAATTTTCTCTATGTGTACTGTATTCACATCTTTTTAAAAAATAGAGATAGAAAAGCAATTTATTCCACTATACGCATGTACACAGTTAGTCAAGGGGAATAGCAGTCCCAATGGTAAGAGAGGTCAATCATGATGGAGAGGGCATCAAACTATAATGGTAAGGGACCAATTCCTAAAAAAACCCCAACTTTTGTCAGGGATTAACTTAATTTTAGAAACAAATATAAACTAGAAATTCATTCTTTCACAATTTGACAGTTCATCTATGGTACAACTGTCAGGTTAGAAACATATCTTTTTGACTTAGTGGTTCCAAACTAAATACACACACACACACACACACACGCACGCACGCACGCATGCACGCACGCACACACACACGCACACACACAAAACATTTCACAGAAAGGAAAAGAAAAATGGAAACAGCTCAAAAATATCACTAATGAGCACAAATATATGGGGAAAGAGGAATGTGTAGTCTTCCCTGACCCCCTCTATTGAAAATAGATTCTTTTCTCATACGATATATCCTGATTACTCTCAGTTTTTCCCACATCCCCTCTCTGCATCCGATTCCTTTTTGTCTCTTATCGGAAAAGAACAGGCTTCTAAGAGATAAAAACAAAACATAACAAAATAAAATACAATAAGATAAAACAAGAACCACCACACTGAAGTTGGACAAGGCAAACCAACTGAAGGAAAAGAGTACAAGAGAAGGCCTTAGAAGGATCAGAGACCCACTCATTCCCACACTCAGGAGTCCCAACGGCTTGGCTTGGAGGTATTGTTTGAATGAGTATCCCAAATCGTAAGTTTCTGATCATGAGCACCTGACCCGAGCAGAGAGACTCATGGGACAGATGCCAGGAAATGTCCTCTATTGCTGCAGCATGTCCTGTGAAGATGGGCTTTGCACCCACAGCCTTACCTTCTTTAAGAACTACGCTGAAAAGGAGTGATGGCCGTGCAAGATGGTGGCTACCACAGGCTCTGGAGTGAAAGTCCCTCAAAATTTCTGACTGTTGGAAGAGCTAGAAGAAGCCCAGAAAGATTAGGCAAGGACAGAATTAGCTGGGGTCCAGAAGACAGTGAAGATGTGGCACTTGAGAGAGAAGAATGGCCATTAGCTCTTCAAGAACAATTTATGAAAAAATGAATATTGTATTAGTCAGGGTTCTCTAGAGTCACAGAACTTAGGAAATGAATCTCCCTCTCGTTCTTTGAGATAGAGAAAATAAAGATAAAGGGAATTTATTAGAATAACTTACAGGCCGCAGTCCAACTAATCCAACAATGGCCAGCTGTGAATGGAAAGTCCAGGAATCTAGTAGTTAGTTGGTCAGTCCCTGTGTCTCAGCAGGTCTTCTGTATGTGCTGGAGTCCCGAAGAAGTAGGCTCCAATGCCAGTGAAGGGATGAATGTGCTGGAAAGGTGACAAGGACAAGAAGGTTTCCTTCTTCCATTGTCCTTATAGAGGCTTCCAGAAGAAGGTGTGGCCCAGATGAAAGTTGTGCCTTCCCACCTCAAGATATGGGATTAAGGGCGTGTGCCATCCATCCCTCTTCAAGATCCAGATCAAAAGCCTGTGCCATCCAGCCTCAAGATAAGGATCAAAGGCATGTTATCTTCTTCCTGCCTGAAGATCTACATCCCAGTTATGCCCTCTGTTTCCGGATGGTAGTTCATTCCAGATACAGTCAAATTGACAATCAAGAATAGCTGTCACACACACACCCCTTGTCAGTTTGACACACAACCATATCATGATTAGTTTCCAAATGAAACAATAACCTGGTCATAATAATGCCTAAACATAACCATCCCACATACAATTGTAAATGCATTATATATTTAACCAGGTTATAATTATGCCTAACATGATATAACTATCCCTCATACAGGCACAAACACATTATAAATTTAGAATATGTGGTAATGTCCATTGAGGGGACATCCTTTTAGCTTTCAGTATCTCAAACTTAAATATGATAGACACTGATATTCTCTGAATTGATGTTAAAGAAATTGAAAGAAAATACAAATATCTTTTCAAATGCATTCTTAACAAAGTATAACAGAAACACCCCTGCAAATCATAATCCTCATTTCTGCAGCTGGTTATGTATCCTTAGATGGCATTTATAGCTACTTCCTGTACTTTGTCACCCTCTGTAATCATCTCAGCAGGTCTTGGCTGTTTCCCTGGAGGAATGACCCATATCTTGACATGTCTGTGCCCTTTCTCACCCTGCCTGGATCATGCTGTTTCAATTTCCCACTAACTTTAATCACGGGACATGATAGCACCAAGATATGCCCTAAAGAATCTCCTGCATTCCAGACAGAATCCTTCTTATCTCCATTGTAGAAAGGCAGTCCAATTTCCATGGTCCAGCACCCCTCCTAACACTGTTATTTCTTTCTTAGCCGGTTGATTTAAGGGCATTAGAAGGCCAAAGTGACTGGGGGAAATCTGAGCTTCCAGTTCAATGGAATGTTTATTGTGGATCCTGGCAGGAGTACTCTCCACCTTGGAACCAAAATTTCTAGGCCAGCAGAATTTAGGGTTGTGCAAACAGGAAGCAAAAAACTTTCTTAATGGATTACTCAGGAGGGATGATAGTGAATGGAACTCTTCCCTTTCCCAATCCCTGATTCCTGGACCCATGGATCCTGACTATGGGGGAATAGTACTATGTATTGGACATTGATTCAAAGCATATATTGCCTTTTGGAGAAACCTGCCACATCTCTCCACGCTGCTGTCACCTAATTGGCGCTGTAATTGTGTCCTCAAAAGGCCATTCCATCTTTTAATCAGGCCACCTGCTCCAGGATAGTGGGGAACATGGTAAGACCAGTGGATTCCATGATCATGGTTCTGTCACACTTCTTTTGCTGAGAAGTGAGTTCCTTAGTCAGAAGCAATACTGTGTGGAATACCATGTCGGTGGATAAAGAATACTATAAGTCCATGGATGGTGGTTTTGACAGAAGTATTACATGCATAATAAGGTAAATCCATAACCGGATCAAGTATCTACTCCAGTAAAGAAAAAGAGTTGTCTTTTCCATGGAGTGTGTTGTCCAGTGTAGTCAACCTGTCATCAGGTTGCAGGCTAGTCACCCTGGAGAATGGTGTCCTAGCTGGGGTTCAGTGTTGGTCTCTGTTGTTGGCAGATTTTACACTTAGCACAGCTGTAGCCAGGTCAGCCTTGGTGAGTGCAAGTCAGTGATACTGAACCCATGTATAACCCCCATCTCTACCACCTGGCTACTTTGTTCATGTGTCCATTGGGCAATGACAGGAATGGCTGGGGAGCGAGACTGACTGTCTATAGAATGGGTTGTCCTATCTACTTGATTACTGAACCCCTTCTCTGCTGAAGTCACCTAATGATGAGCATTTACATGGGACACAAGCATCTTCCTTTGCCCATTTGGTAAGATCTATCCACATACTTCTTCCCCAGATGCTTTTCTCATCAGTTTTCCAATTATGTTCTTCCCAAGTCCCTGACCATTCAGTCAGTCAGTTGGCTACAGCCCGTGAATCAGTGAACAACTGCACATCTGGCCGTCTCTCCTTACAAACAATCTATATGACCATGTGTACCGCCTGGAATTCTGCCCACTGTGAAGATTTCCCTTTCAGGGTTGTCCAGAAAGGTGTTGTAATGCTTCAGCTGCCCACTGCTGGGTGGTACTTGCATAACGTGTAAAACCATCAGTAAATCCAGCCCTAGCCTGCTCTTCTCAGTCAATAGATCAAAGGGAACACCCCATGAGACTACAGGTGCATGCTTGGCAGCAGACAGCATTGTAGCAGGAGTGGAAACCAGAGGAATTTGGGCAACTTCTTCATGTAATTTGATTGGGCCTTCAGGACCCGCTCAGGCCTGATCACATATATACCACTTCCATATGATAATAACCAGCTGCTGTGCATATCTTACTTTATGACTGGGTGAGTCCAATAACACCCAGCTCATGATAGGCAATTCAGGTTGCGTGGCAACTTGGTTGGCCCATTGTCAAATGTTTGTTTTTACTTAGGCCCAATAGCAGGTCAGGAGCTGTCTTTCAAAATGGAGAATAGTTGTCTGCAGATGATGGTAGAACCTTGCTCCCAAATCCCAAAGATATCTTCTGTGATTCACCTATGGACCTAAATTCCCAGAAGCACCTCGTCTGTCACGTTTGTAATAAAAGTCAGTACGAGTGATGTGAACAGTTCAAATGGAGTGGTGGACCCAAGAGCCATGGCAGTGCTGGCAAAGAGGCACAATTCCCACAGCATCAGAGCCATCCTGCAGGAACTTCCATGGGTGGTGATGGCAAACAAACCAAACCAAACCAACCAACCAAACAAAACAAACGGGGACAGGAAGAAAAAGGAATGGGTACATATAGAGAGCAAGTATTCTCAAAATCCATTTTATCCGGTAAAGGTGCTTGCTGCCTCCCGGCCGATCCAGGTTGAATGCCCTGGACACATATGGTGGGAGGAGAGAAGTGATTCCACACAGCTGTCCTTTGACTTCCCTTCCCCCTTCACCCCTCCGTCGGCAAACATACCTCTAATTGCTTGTCTGTGACCCACACGTTAAGTAAAGGTGTTAATAAATGTAAATTTAAAAAATCCCTCCTTAAACATAAAATGCAACATTGAACAGAAAAACAACCTTAAAATTTTACAGGAAAGCGAGCGACTCTGACTCGCACTTTTGTCTGGGGAATGCGGGTAGGAACACACGAACCCTCATTGAACCACCGGCTGCTATAGCAGCTTACCGAAGATAGCAATGGTTCAACTTAGGACGATAACCTTGTCAGTACCTGTTCTTTAAAACAGACGTGCCACCATACGGAGAAACCTGGAGTGACCAGTGTTAGGTGGTGCCATAAGGCAGGTGTGGCGCTGGAGTTGACTTCCATCCCTGCCGATGCCTGAGACACCTCTAGTCCCGTTGAATGACCAGAACTATGGTCTTTTAGGATTCGGGCTGAGTGCTGCTTGATACTGACGGGCTACAGCTTGTGCAAGACACGGCCCTGGTAACTGTGGTCAGACCAGAGATGGCCGTACCATCGGTTGCGAGGCGCTGAGGGCATCACTGAAGATGTATAGTGGACCACCTTTGGAGGTTGGGTTCTCTCACTGTAGTGAGAAATTCTTAGCGTGGATAAGAAAAGTGTATCTGCAAAGGGTTGTGGTTTAAAGCGCAGGTGTCAGTTGAAGGTCAGAAGAAGGCTTTGTATCGAACTACAGAGGGTTGTGAATTGATCCCCTCCCCCTACTCTCCTCCTCCTGTTTACCCAGGAGATCTCCTCTATTTCTGCTTCCCAAGGAAATCTTTATGTCTCTCTTAGGGTCTTCTCTGGGGCTGTGAACTGTAACCTGGCTATCCTTTGCTTTACATGTAATATCTACTTATGGGAGAGTAGGCTTTTAACACCAGAGAAGGAATGCTTCAGGAACAAGATAGAGGAACCTTCTAAAGAGAGTGAGGGCAAATAGGCAAAAGGCAAAAACTTCCTTCTTCACGTCCTTTTGTGTGGGCTGCCACCAGAAACTGAGGCCCCGATTTAGGGTGGGTCTTCTCATGTGATCCAATCAAGAAAATTCCTCAAAGATGGTCCCAGCTTCTGGGTTTTAGTTGATTCCAGATGTAGTCAGACTGACAAGCACGATTAGGCATTACAATGGGCTAACCTTTCTCTTATGATCCTTATTTCTTTCAATTTTCATGCACTCTAATGATTTGTTCTTACTGATGTTTGTTCTGTAATTTAGTCCTTTGTACATACTGATTTCTAGAATTTTTTTTAAAAAACCGAATGTTATCTTGGCTCAAATGTCACTTACAGGAGTCTTTCCTAGCAGGACCTGCTTGATGTGCTCCTAGCAGAATTAAAGAACTGTGTATTAGGGACTGTTTAAAGTGTGTGGTGTCATGTCCCATCATATTGTATTTTGGGGTCTGCCAAAGCACATCCAGGAAATGATTTTCCCTTATTTGTCAACATTGATGGGCATATCCTTAAAAACCTTTTTCAAGTTGCTTAATTTATGTGCTTCAGGCTGTTGTATTTTATAGTAGCGTGTGTTTATAGCACTGGACAAGCATTTGCAGCTCAAGCCATTCGGAGAATCTGCTGTCATGTCTGTGACAGTGCATATCAGGCTCGCGATAGGAAGATAAAGAAGTTATGGGGCATTCACCAGAGCGGACGGTTCAGACCTGAAGTTAAGCCAATAGATAGTCTTTATTAGCCGGCTGGCAACTGCACTGGTTGCTGGGAATATCAGTGCAGCCCTGAACCTTTCTTGGGGTGAACTTTTTCTGGCTTGACATACTTCACTTAGCAAGAACAATGAGCCAGAAGCGGACTTTCTCCGAACTATATGGACTCTCATGAATCAGGCCTTTTAGTTTTGGCAGCTGCTGCTGTATGTGCTGAGTTTTACTGCCTTAACGGTACTTCCATCATGGAGTCAGTTGTGCTAAGGTCTGTTACGAAAAGTGGTGTTCCATGTTGAAGAAACTCCACATGCAAAGACATGGTGTCTGTCCTGTGAGAAATCTGCCTAGTGAGGTGAACCCAGTCACAGTCCCTCCCTTTCCCTTTAGCACCTTTTGAGGATGTTACCAAGAGACAGGCTGCAGAGTTTTGACATCCCGATGAGTTTAAATACTGAGTCTATTCAGTTGTGAGGAGCAGAAGTTGGGCCGTTGTAATAGTGGTGACGTTTTCTTTTCTCCGCTTGTGTTTTCTTGCCAGTCACTCCTGAAGCCATCGGCTTCCTGTCTGCCGTAGGGGTCTTTGTTGTCCTACTGGCTGTCCTTGTGCTCTTCATCAACAAGAAGCTGTGCTTTGAGACCATAAGAGGCCACCCACACCTGGAACAAAGAGGGAAGAGAAAGCAGTCTTTGAGAGACAAGACTGGGGGCCACCCAGGACTGGGTAAGCACCACGTTTTATGTTATCCTGAGCCTGGCAACCTGATGATGCCATTTGAAGAGCTAAAAATGTGGCTCTCTTTCCAAGGTGGCCCCATAAGAATTCACAGCTGAACTGGCCTGTCATAGCTGTGGTAGATATGATAAACGGCACCACTAAAGGACTCCTTAGTGCCTCCAGGTGTCCGTAGAGCTGATGGGGAAGACTTACCTCCACGCTCCATTTGCTCTGCTCTTTAGATCCTTAGCTTGACGAACCTCCCTCCCCCACCACAGTAATCCTGAAGGAGAAAACGTGTGTGTTGATGGGCAGAAATTTGAAAGTGTTTTGCCTTCATGATGGAACAACGCTGACTTGTTGCTGTGTTAGCTGTTTTTGGAGATATTCAGTGTTTGAGGGCCATTCCCGAATCTTGGAACACAGTAGTCCCCTTTCCACAGAGAAAGCTTCAGTTTCCATATGACTCTATTTGGTGAGGGGGAAGTCATCCACAGAAAAGACTTTATTAAGTCTTTCAGTTGCTTAAGTATAGAATTTGGTCTTGGAGGACACCATCACAGGGTCTGGGTTGCCAACCAGGGAGATTAGACATGGAAACACCCTGTCTCTTGGTATCCAGATTCTTACCCTTCTCTAACACACCCCTCAGGTTATGTGTTGGAACTAGTCAAGGAGAAACGTTGTATGTTCTTTTGGGTTGGTCTAAGGCTGCAAGAACACACCCTCTAGTTCCAGGGGAGCTGTGGACCAAACAGAACATTTGGCTCATTGATAGGGCAGCTTCTGTAGCCACAGATCATATCAGCTTTATTGGTAGTAGGGACATACTTTAGGCATTTAAGCAGACCAATTATCTATTGTGTCATGACAGACCACCCAAAATTTAATAGCATACATATTATCTAAACTATTTTTTTTGTAGTTTGGAAATATAGGAGTGTCTTAGTTGGGTGTTCAGATCAGGATCTCTTAAGAGGCTTCAGGTAAGTTAATCAGTGGGCAAAAACACTTGCAGAGTGGCTGGAGGCTCAGCTGCAGTTGTGTGGATGCCTCCAGGGCTCCTCAAATTTTCACAGTATAGCAACTGGTTTCTGAGCTCAAGACCCACAGGGAGTAAGAAGGAGCCACAGTTCCCTTTTACAATCGCATCTACAAAGTCACACATTGTCACTTCTGTCCCCTTCTGTTTTTCACTGACTCTAGTCTGTGTCCAGGGGACTGGGAGTGAGGCTTCATTCTTGAAGGGACAGAGTATCAAAGAGGGTGCGAACATGTTTTAGAGTCACTGTGGAGTCCATCGCGGGCAAGGGTGTAGCAGCTGGCAGATTATCCGTGTTGCTGCTGGTGTCTTGCCCTTTTGAACTCCACTCAAAGCACCTGACTCATCTTTAGAAATTAGAACAGATTATTTTATGGAGTTTATTGTATAAAATCGGGGACTTGTGGATCCTTAAGCCACTACTCTCCCAGCTGGGTCTAGGTTAAGGGAGAAAAGCAGGTATTGCTCGGGGCCATAGTCTGATAAGGAAGTGGACTTCAGAATGATTCTTCTCCCTTGGCTCTGACTGCCGCTCTGATGTGACCTCGGTGAATGAGGGAACCATTCTGAGCTCCATTCTCTTTTATCTGCACGTTGGGATTATTGGATCCCAGCAAAGTTGTCTTAGAATAAATGATTTATTTTGTAAAAGTTCTGGTGTAGCATCTACCGTGAAGGTCCTTGTGGAACTTTAACTATAGATGTTGAGCAAACAAGGAAGCCTTGTGACACCGATGCCATGTGCCAATACATTACATTCTTTACTTAAGCTGAGAGGTTGAGGCTGGCAAGGTGTTTGCCTTCACAAACAATAACGACTAGGACTAAAGCTGGAGCTGTTTGAAACACACCCTTTTCCTCTTGTTTTACTTGCTTATTTTGAGTGTTTTAGGGACAATTCTAAATTAAACCTGCAAAAGCATCGAGATTTTAAGACCACATTGGAACACTAATGAGAAGGCACACAGTAGTGAAGAGTTCTAGCCTCAGACACAGGGCAGAATCACCAGGAGTAGCTTTGGAAAGAGCCGAACCAGGAACTTCTTCAGATAACCCTGAGAAGCCAACACCTTCCTTTGACATCGCTTCTCTGAAAGGGTTCATTGTCACGGATCAGAAGCCATGGAAAACACACTTCTTTTCAACATTTTACCTAACCTTTGATATTTTCTATAATTGTCATCTCGAATGCACTAATCTCTCCATGAAGTCGGGATGTTCCTTACATATTTTGACAAGCATTAAGGAAGGAAGGCAGCCCCGTGTGGTGGAGAGAAGCCTGGGGCAGACCCTTGGAGCTTGCTTTGCTGCTAATTGGTCACACAGTATTTTGGGAAACCCACTTCACCTCTCTGGGCCTTAAGTCCTCATTTGCAAATTGATAAGTCTGGACTAGTTTCTCCCAGCTCTCTTTCTGTGATCCTATTTGGCTCATAGAGTTGCCATAGCAACTTCTGGGGCTCTGTGAATGGAAGAAACCTAATAAGAAAGATTAAACATCATCTAGGCCATCCAACTCTTAGATGGTACTATATGAAACCGAAAATTTTAAGCACTAAAAAGATGGCTTTAGCACCCACACCTAATTAACCATTCTAATCCATGCAAGGGGTTGAAACATGAGAGAAGTCTCTTAACTCATCTGGTGCTGTCAGAGATGAAGGAGCAGTGGTTTGTTTTCTGCATCTGCTGTGCAAAACAATTTGCCCGACAAACACTACATCTTCCTCTAGGCTATGTGTTTTTCCATAGTCGGAGGTCTATTTGTATCACGGTGCCTGGAATTAGAAAGGAGAAGACACGGTGAGATGGTATCTTCCTAGTAACACAGGCAGGAGCAGTGACAGCTGGCAGCTGACATTTATTTAGCACTTGCTATTGCTGTGGCCAGACCCAGTATTCCACACATGTTATTTACTTTCTTTATTTAAGGTGCTGTGTGAATCCCTGGGAGTGATTATTTTTGGGGAACTATCACTTGGAACAAAGAAGGTATTCTTCAACTTGGAGATGAGAAATTGATTGAAAATATAATCCCACAGTGAGAGGAGAGAGAGAGAGAGAGAGAGAGAGAGAGAGAGAATATAAATCAACTAAATGGATTTTATTTTGTTTCTTCTGAAGCATTGTTTTTTGAGACAGGGTTTCATGTAGCCCGTGCTGACTTTAGACTTGTGGTATAACTGAGAATTATCTTTAATTTTTTTTATTATTAATCATTTTGTATGTGCACTTATAAATACCACAGGTTTTTGTTGCATGTGCCCATGATTACCAACATAGGTGGAGATCAGAGAGCAACTTGTAGGATGGTTCTGGCCTTTTGATGTGTGAGTTTGGGGGCTCCAACTTGGATCATCAGCCTTGGCAACAAGCACCTTTCTCTGATGTGAGCCATCCCGCTGGGATCCCAAGAATAACCTTACACTTCTGATCCTCACCCAACCGATCTACAGCCCCAGCCCCATCGCCTTACAGTTCTTTAAGGGCTCTACACTTTCCTTGTCAGTTGTGCTGTCCTCACAGCCTGACTGACCACCAAGAGGCACGGGGGTACTTCCCAGGCGCATCTGTCGGGACAGAAGTTGAGTCCTCTCCTCCGTAGTAGCTGGCAGGAACAATGCATTGTGGTAAATCAGCTTTGATCTATGCTGCAGTGTTGTCTGCTTTCAATGATCACTGGCAGTGAGGGTAGAACCCTCAAGACCAGATTCTTTATCCAGAATGAAACGGATTCAATCACATTGAGTGGACAAGTTGAGAGTTTAGTTTCTCAATGCACAACGTGGAAAAGGGCCTCCAGAGAAAGAAGGATGCGGGGCGGGGTGGGGTGGGGTGGGGTCCCCTACATAAGAATGAAAGGAGAAAGAGTTTTTATATTTAAGCAAGCAGACACATAGCTGGAACTAAGTGGACAGGCTATGGCAGCTGGTACTCTGAAATGAAGTTGTTGAAAGGTTTTCTCTCAGCCCGGGTGGTAGTGGCACACACTTTTAGTCCCAGTATTTGGGAGGCAGAGGCAGACAGATATCTTGCGAGTTCAAGGCCAGCCTGGTTTACAAGAGCTATTTTCCAGTACAGGCTCCAAAGCTACATAGAAACCTTGTCTCGAAAANAAAAAAAAAAAAACGAAACAACTCTTTGCAGTTTCTGAAAGGCTCTGAATGGTCCCTTTTGAGCCCACTCCACCCCCTCATTCTTATCTACAACTGTGTGATTATTTACTGGTCTAGCAGAGCACCCCTACGTACCCCCACAATGCCTTCTACTTGGGCTGTAATAGCTGCTATGGTTTTTTTTTGCCACATCTATGCATTTAGGTTATAATATGTTCAAGTAGATATTTCCCATGATGTACCTTGATGAATAAATCTATTTATCATCTATTTTTGCCAGCAAAGAAGCTGTGACTTACTAAGAAGAATGTTTCTCCTAGGCCAGTGCTCAACCTTCCTAATGTTGTAACCCTTTAACACAGTTTGTTCCTCATGTTGTGGTGACCCCCAACCATAAAATTATTTCATTGCTGCTTCATAACTGTAATTCTGCTACTGTTATGAATCGTGGTGTAAATATCTGATATGCAACCCCCAGGTTCTGAACTGATGCCCTAGGCTATTCTTAATTTCTGTGTTTCTACTTTGTCACCTACCCAATTCAACCCACTTCATCATGCTTTTCCATGAAGATGGATGTGACAGAAATTGGACAGGTAGATTTGGGGGTGCATTCCTTTTATGCAGCTGCTATTGCAGATTGCTGCATACCTGGTGTCCTAGTTGAAATTCTTTTTGGTGTAGTGCCATTCTGGATCTGATCCTGACTTGAAGTTAGGATGCTCACAAGGCCACACTCCTCCTAGGGGTTTCAGGGAAGTCTGCTCCTTGCCCCTTTCCTTGTCTGGTGCCTGCCATTGACCTTACCATCCATTTGCCTGTACTTGAATCACTCTGATCTCTGCTTCCAACTTCACATCACCTCTCTCTCCTTTATTTCTGTCTCTAGTTTGTCACTTGTCCTTGTATTTAGTCCTCATTATGATAATCCAGGAAGCTTGTCTCATCTCAGATCATTATTTATACCATCAGATAGTCACACCATTTTATTTCAAATAAAGCAACAATGCCCAGGTTGCAGGGCTATGGATGTGTCCATACCTTTTGGAGAACTACCATTCAGGCTACTATAGGAAGAGGATGACATCATCTGGGAATGTTTGTCAAGCCCTGAAGTTAGAGTTCATCGAGTATGGGACACATGATTCTCTTTTTATGGTCCTCTGGTAACCACTCCCCACACTTTTTTGGAAGGGTTAGGAAGGTTTGACAAAGACATAGCCTGTCAAGTGTTTATGATGTGGGTGATGATGAGGTATCAGAGATGACAACTCTGGGTCAAGTTGAGCTATGCTGGGTTTCAATCCTCAGCAGCTTTTACAAAAGCTATTACCCAATGCCTACAGCAGATTGATTAAGAATAGGCAGGGACAGCAGCATGGAAATGTGTATCTTTAAAAAGTATTCCAGGAGATTTAGAGGTGAGGGGGAGGTGGGGTACCCCGATGAAAGGAGTGAAGACGAACACCCCTCCCTGTGTCTGCTTTCATCCACCAGTGTGTGTGTGTGTGTGGGGGGGCTTTCAGCCTTACTGTTTCCGTTCAGCCTTGGACAGTGAGGGAGGTATATTCTTCACATGTTTCCTTACCTACATACCATGACTCCTTGCACAAAAACTGGGTTCATGGATGTAAATAATGAGTATTTGTGAGTATTTAAGATTATGATATTATAGATGTCTTAGTTAAAGTTTCTGCTGTGAAGAGACATCATGACTAGGCAACTCTTATAAATATAAACATTTCATTGGGGGTGGCTTACAGCTGAGAGTTTTAGCTCATTATCATCATGGTGGGAAGCATGCATGGCAGCCTGCAGGCAGACATAGTGCTGGAGAAGGAACTTTAGAGTTCTATATCCTGTTTGGCAAGAAGCAGGAAGATAATGCCATGCTGAACCTGATTTGAGCATCTGAGACCTCAAAACCCACCTCCGCTGACACACTTCCTAAAACAACGCCACACCTATTCCAGCAAGGCCACACATTCCAGTAGTGCCAATAATACCTATGAGTCTATGGGGCTATTTTCATTCAAAGCACCACATTCCATTCGCTGGCCCCCCTAGATTTATAGCTATATCATAATGCAAAATGCATTTAGTCCAACTTCAAAAGTCCCCATAGTCTATAATGGTTTCAAACTTTTAAAAGTTCAAAGTTCAAGATCTCTTCAGAGACTGATGCACTATCTTAACTGTAATCCCCTGTAAAATCAAAATAAAAAATCAGATCACATACTTCCAATATACAATGGCACAGGATATACACTACTATTCTAAAATGCAGGGAAAGGGAGCGTAGTGAGGAAATACTGGCCAAAAGCAAGACCGAAAACCAGCCAGGTAAACTCCAAACTCTGTATCTCCAAGGTGGGTGTCACAACTCTCTTCAGATCTCCAGCTTCTTTCAGTTTTGTTGACTGCAACACACTTCTCTCTCTTGGGCTGGTTCCACTCCCTGTTAGCAGCTCTTCTTAGCAGGTGTCCCAGGTCTCTGGCACTTTCAACATTTTGAGGTCACCAGGACAATCCAGGCTTCACTGTCACAGCTTCACAGAATGGTCTCTCTAGGCCTCCATTCAGGGACACTTCTGACATATACCTTCTTAGCAGCTTTCCTTAGTCATGGAGGCAAATTCCACAACCCCTTTCTTTAAATCAGAACCACATGGCTAAAGCTGCCAAGTTCTGCTGCTTGCTGGGGCTGGAGCATGATCCCCTCATTCAGTTACATCTTCACCAGCTTTCTGTGTTTGATGGTTTCCTTAACTGCCTAAGCTTGGCTGTCCTGAAACTTGATCTGTAGACCAGGCTAGCCTCAAACTCAGAGATGTGCCTGCCTCTGCCTTCAGAGTGCTAGGATTAAAGGTGTATACTACCACACCTAGCTCTAAATTTTTCTTTAATTCCTTTTCACAAGTTGGAATCTTAGCTGGGTGGGATCTTGCCCTGAGGTCCCCGCTTCCTTTATTCCATTTAATATCAGAATTTTCTTTAATCTGTTTATGTCCTTGAACGCAGGTCTTAGCTCCATTCCACTTCCTGGTGCCCCCCTTTTTTCTTTTTTCTTCAAATTACACATTTTGTAACTTCCTTGTTCAACCTGCTCCTTTTCATTATATATCTGTGTAAGTGTGACCATTAATAACCACATGACACAGTCCATACTAGGCTATTTTGAAATCTCTGCAAACACAGTTCAAAACTCTTTAGTTTAGCCCCAGACAGATTTTTTTGGACAAAGGCAGAAAGCAGCCACATTCTTTACTAAAATATCACAAGAATAGTCTTTAGGCCACGTACTAACATTTTTCTCCTCTGAAACCTCTTGAGCCAGGCCCCCACAGTTCATCAAATCACACTTAGCACCACTGTCTTCCATGAGCCTACTGGTATGGCACATTTAGCACCATTTAAAGCATTCAGTTGCTTTTCTGGTCAAAATCCCCGAAGCCCACATTCTTTGAAACAAGAGCCTAATCAGGTCTGTCACAGCAGTATCCCAGTCCCTCGTACCAACTTGTTTTAGGGTTTCTATTACTGTGAAGAGACACCATGACCATAGAAACTCTTATAAAGGAAAATATTTAATTGGGGTTGGCTTACAGTTCAGAGATTTAGTCCATTACAGTCATGATACAAAGCCTGGTGGACTTGGTGCTGGAAAAGGGGCTGAGAATTCTACATCCAGATCCACAGGCAGCAGGGATAGAATGAGACTCACTGGGCCTGCATCTGAGACCTCAAAGCCCATGCCCAGTGACATACTTCTCCAACAATGCCACACCTATTCCAACAAGACCACACCTCCCACTAGTGCCAGTCCCCATTTTCATTCTTGTAAGTCTCAGAATGGCATGTATATATATACAAGATTTCAGTAAACTTGTCCAAAACATAAAAGTATGGGTGTCTGAGCTATGTATTTACTAGTGTTATAGTATTTATTTTAACAACACTGTCTTTCTCTTATGCCCAAATAAGAAAAACCAATGAAAAATTTTGTGGAATGATGTGAATCAAGATATGAGACATACATGAGAATGGGAACCATAGGTGTGGTCCTGGGTGTAGTATAGAGTATGCCTACATTTCTAGCACTTTTGAGGCTGAGGCATGAGGTTGTGAGTTTGAGGCAAGCCTAGGAGTTACTGCCAGGTTCTATCTAAAAACAACAACAAAAAACCAAAAAAACCAACAAAACAAAACAAAACAAACTTAAAAAAATTAAAAAAGTAAGGAACCAAAGAAAAAAAATAAGACAATGTAGCTATATCGTGTAGTGACCAGCATGTATTCATGGCTCTGCTTTTTCTTTCAGCCCCTTGAGATGAAGAGGGACCTGCAGGCATGTGCCCATCTAACTCTCACCCACTTTCTCACATTTCAGGTTTAGTACAGTTGATGAGTTACATGTTGTGAGGGAGCAATCTTTATGGATAATGTAAGAACAGTGTGATTCATATTCAGCTTGCTGGAGTGGTTTCTTGCTATTGTATTTTGAGTATCAGCATCTACGTTTCCAGGTTTCTTTTGGGATATCCTACTCAGATGAATTTTACATAAATAAAATGCTTTATAATCCCCAGAGGCCCAATATTCTTCTAAGAAGATGATTTAAAAACTCTACATGTCACTGAGGTACTTTTAAAAAAGCCACAAAATTTCAGATTACACTGATTTTTTAAATAAAATGTATAGGTTGGATAACCTTTTGAAAGTTGATATCTCCTTCCCTAAACACTTCTATTTCTTTGTTCTGAGGCATGACCCATCCCTTCATAGTTCCTGGGTCACTCTCCCCACTGGACATATGCAAAATAAGACCTGATTTGTTGGCAACCTGAGCCATACAGCGTTCTCCTTCCTGATTTCAGTGCCGTGGTATGCAAGATCTGCACTTGTGTCTAGGAAATGCTTTTTTTCCACTGGACTAGAAATTTCATATGCCTCAACCAAGTACAGGGGCTGGAAGCACTTGAGAATGGCGGACCTGTAGAAGACAGAACAAAACTTATATTTCCTACATGTAATGACTGGTGACTTTTTGGGTAATTCTGATTGAGACCTTCATAATAACTCAAGTGGGTCCGTCATAGTTGAGTAATCAAGCCCTGCTTGTTTGGTGGGTGGACATGCCAAAGCAGCCCATTGGGAGTTGCTGCTCTGAGAATACTTATTTCTGCAGGCATTAATAGTTATTGGGACTCTGTGTCTTGCTCCGTGCTGTGCTAGGGGCTGGAAGTGAAGTGGTACAGATGAATAGTCATTAATCTCTTGAAAATTTCATTCTTTCAGTGAACACAGGTAAAACTAAAGCTAAAACTAAAGAGGCAAATAATTGATATAGGTTATTGCAAGTGGTATAAGCACACAAAATTAAGAATAATTGACGAGACAGGGAGATTCGCGTTAAATGGCATTGTAAATACACTTTTTATTGCTGGATAGAAAACCAGAAAAGTATGAGTGGGCCATTGTGTGTGTGTGTGTGTGTGTGTGTGTGTGTGTAGAAGAGAGTGTTGGGAAGAAAGGAGGAGCATGAGTTTGGTGTTTAGTGAAGTATGTGGCTAAGGAACCTGGCATGTTTCAGGTCTGCAGGAGATTGGTTGACTAGACAGGTTGGCAAAGACTCAGTGTTGTGGTCCTGGTCAGAAGTGCGTCTGCTGGCAGCATTTTCCTTTCTCCAAGTCTTTGCTTCATTGAATGCTTGAGGAGTTCAGATATGGCTTACCCACAGTAGGGGAAAATCTGCTTCACGCAAAGTGCAACACTTTAAATGCCAGTCTCACACAGAGAGCACCCTTCAGAAACATCCAGAATGATCCTTGGCCAACATTTTAGCACAGTGGCCCAGTTAACTTGACATATACAATTAACTTTGATAGGAACTTCTCTTGTCTCTCTGTTTCTGTTCTTCTTTCCTTCAGTGAACTGTGGTAGAGAGGTTGGGGAAAGGTTGCCATTAAAAACCTTTATTAGGAAAATGTTCAATAGTACAAGAAAGTAGGGAGAAAAGGGCATAATGAACCCATGTGCCCATCATCCATTGTTAACACTTAGTAACAAAGATGATTCATTTCTGAATTATACCCTCTTGTCTCAAGTTCCTTCTTTGTCTTTTCTCAAGAGGTGATGCTCCTTAAACGCCACTATTCGACTCAGCTAAACAACTGTCTCCCTTCTTGCAACTTAGAGAGCAGGGATTTCATCCGGTCCGTGACCTTGTTATCCAGTCGGCTGAATGTGGAGACAAAGGCATCCAATTGGAAGGCTGGGAGGCATGGTGAAACCCTTGACAGATCTGGGCACACTTACAGTTGTACAGCTCTGCTTCCCGATTATTTACATAAGCATGCATGACGAGTTACCTTAGAAACAGATTCTTCTTGTGGCATTTGAGCTTCGTCTGGGATGCAGGCTATTAATAAAAGCGAGCCCGAGGCACTCTGTGAGTATGGATCACTGCTGGAAATGTTTAGCACCTAAGTGTGAGAGCTTCCTAAAACACACATCATGGTTTCAAATGCTGCATATTTCCTCTGTGATGTTTCATGTTACTGAAAACTGTGTAACATATGGGTGCGTGTGTCTGACATACAGAATTCCATCTTATTTTTAGCAGAAACACAGGAGCCTTTTCTGTTTTGAAAATGGCCATGGCATGGAGTTTCACTATGGAGAGTTTTAGACAGCTCTTCATAAGCCTCGGTTGTCTGCACGGACTCTTCCAGTAGTGTCTGTGACTTAGCTGATTGAAGTCTTGCCATGGGCCTCCACAGGGTGAGCGGGGTGGGCGGAGGTCTGGGGGAACCCTCCACCACACATCTTTTTGCTGGAGCTAGCGAAGGGATTTCATCTATTTTCTGGATAGTTTTGAGAGCTTTCTGGTGTAGTCAAGATGCAGATAATATTCCTTTTACTGTGCTATACATTTTTCTCTGCTCACACATAGTATTTTTAATCATAGGAGAGCAAAGCTATCGTAAAAGCTTCTCTTGCATATGTTAAAGAGTAGTACTATTGAACCAGTGTTTCCTCCTTCGCGTTTCCAGAGAGAGCTCTCCAGGTTACAGGCAGTCTAGCAGAGACCGTGAGGCACTGTTAGTTAACATTTATCACAGGATTTTGGATCTTTGTGCTTTTGTCAGCCAGACAGTAGTGCTCATGTGTATTTTAGAGAGACATATGCTTTCAATCTTAAAAAAAAATCATTTATGGGTAGGCGGCAAGGAAAAGGAGTTATTGTTTGAATAGAACAGAGTTAGTAGCACAGATCATTGCTCCAGAGTAGAGGTGGGTGTCTGGGAATCCACGCACTTCACTAGCTGTTTGAGTAGTCAGTTTTCAAAGGATTATTGAAGTAACTGGTTTAGAAATTCTCATTGCTTACTTAGCATGGCAAGTTAAAATAAATGAAAGAGCTGGTCTATAGTCACTTATTAAAATATTTATGTTCTTCTAAAAGATGAGCAAGGAGCAGAGGCCTTCTTTATAAAAGCTCTCATTATAATGGAGATCCTGGGATTCCAGGCCTGGTGATTGAAGTTTGGTGACAAGATGACAGATATTGTTTGAAGTATGTGCATTTAAGAATTCCAAAAGCATTTTCAATCTTAACTTTTTTTTTTCCAATTTCTCCACTCAGGATCCTCTAAACAGTTCTTAATACTTAAAAGCAATTAATGTAAGTGGCAGAGGATATTCTTATTTGCTTAAAACCTGCTTGTACTAGTTTCTCCCTCGCAAAGTCTTGACGGAATATTAGTTCATATTATTAGTCCATAATAATATGAAAGTGAAGGGCATTTGATGGGAGAATGGTGGGAAGAACCTATTTTTAAAATATGAGCACTTTGAATGTTTAAATTTTGTTATTATATTTATATGTGCACGCACACATTCATACCTGCACATGTGCAGGCTTGTGAGTGCTGTGGTGTGCGTGTGTTGGTTAGACGACACCTTGTGGGAGTTGGTTCTCTCTTCTTCAGCCATGTATCTGGGGACTGAATTCATGTTTCCAGACTTGTCAGGAAGAACTTTTACCCACAGAATCTCACTGACCCCGAACTTGTTTTTCAAAATCACCACGGAGCAAAATCCAAATCTCAACCTTGCAAACCACCTCATAGAAGTTCTGGTGGGATCTTAGGGCTTTGCCCTGACTTTTAAAAAAATCAGTCATCATATGTCTTTGTTTTTTATTATATTTATTTGTGTGTGTGTGTGTGTATGCCTATATGCCATAGTGTGTGCATGCATGTGTGTGTGAGTGTGTGCATGTGTGTAGTTTATGTATGTAGGATGACTGAACTTGTGGACGTTGGTTCTCTCCTTCCAACATGTGGGTCCTAGGGATTGAACTGAGGTCTTCAGGCTTAGCATCACGCTTAACTGCTGAGTCCTCTTGCTCGCCCTTCCCTGGACTCTTCATTACAAAGTTCTTCATTTCCCCAGTTTGCATTCGTAAAGGCCATTCTTTATTGTGGTTGTTACTTAATACTTTTAATAATAAAAGAAAGCCTTAAACACACACACACACACACACACACATATGAATAACATAGAGGACTATAATTAGTTAACCAGATTTGAGCTATTCCATATTTATTTTCCCCAAATGAAAACATCTAGCCAGCTGGAAAAAAATTGCTTAGGCTCTTTGGACTGAATCTTACCAGCAGGAAGCTCTTGTTTTAAGTTAGCCTTTGATCTTCCTTAGTCTTTCCATATCCCCCTGTCCTCTAGACAGTAATGCTTCTGACAGCTGCACTTCATGCCTCTTTTCTCTAGTTCAGAAACCTTCACAATGCCTGTAAATGTTATTTTTCCTATACTTGGCCTTTATGTTTAAATTCCTAACTCTTATTAGTCTTAGGAACATTTTAGGGAAAGAATTCAACTTAGAATTTTCCCAAGGAAGTCGAACATGGCCAATATATATGTATATATTGTGAGAGAGTTTGTTGAGACTGGAGGCTGACAGGAAACACCATTTTCAAGTGACGAGGATTTCTGCTCATTTCCTCTGCTTTTGCCTCACTCAGGGAGCACTAGAATTTTGTTTGGAATGAGATGCTGCTGGTAGTTTGTTTGCAGACTGTCCTTCCTTCCAGGAGGGAGGCGTGAGTCCTAGCTCAGTCTGAGTGGGACCATCTGAGTGGAAGGTCATAGAGGTGTTCAGTGTCCTCAGCCAGCAATGTTCGGTGGCTTTTTGTGAGAAACTGCAAGACTTGAAGGAGGTAGAGCGGGAAAAGACAATAGACCAGCATAGTAGGATTAAAATAGGAATATAACTAGCACTTTGTTTTAGCTGAATAGATGCAGTGATTGTTCCTATATGTATATACACATATTGCTATGAAATAGGTCATATATATGTAGTTACTTAAGAAGCAGTAGGCTCCAGTGTTATACTCAGAAAATAGTGCTTCACAGTTCTCATGTGGAATTCTCTGCCAGTGGTGAGGGAAATGTAAAAGCAGTGTTTCCAAATGTTGTTTGGGGCCACCTTGTCTGAGCCGACCCGCGAGACATTGTGTACCCCCTGCCTAGCCTACTCCTGTTTGTAACCACAAAGATCCCATTAAGGCTGCTGATTCTGATGGGATCTCAGGGGAATCTGATTATTAATGCTTGCCAGACACAAAAGCATTGACATTGTCATGTTATTAGCATCACTATCCTAAGAGCCCAGTCATCAAGGATGCCAGGAGACCCAATCTTCATAACCGCTAATGAAGGAGGTAAAATGTGTAGCAATACTCATTTTTGTAATGACTGCGTTTACCATTGACTTGGGTTGAAAGCTTGAATAAACAACTGAAAGGAAGCCATAGGAAAAACAACAATCAGTTGTGATTATTGATTTAGCTTGAGAGTTTCAGCTGATGTCCTCATTCACAGACACGAGGGGGCTCCAGGATGAATGAGACTGTGGGACTGTGTCCTTTGACCTTGCAGAACTATAGTCAATGGGTTAGTAGTTTGTGATAGATTGGATTTCCGCTTATGCATGAAAATTTCATTAGATAAAAGATTCATGTTCCCCTCATTACAAAGCCAATGGAACCAGGTTAAAACCTGTTGTATAATTGTTGGTCATAGGGTGTCTTTTAGGTTCAGACCAACCTCAGCAGTCTGTGTCGACTGTGGGTGGGAACAGGGACTCATTGAGGCTCTGGGAGTGATGTGAACATCGTCTTCAGGAAACTGTGCTCAGCCAACAGTTTGAAAGCAATGTAAAATTTCTTAAAAACTTTGTGAAAAAAACTTTTAAAATAGTTTTAGGGGTCCTGACTTCCTTGCTCATGATCTCCTTCCTTCTGCTCCTCATTTGGACCTTGG
>LOEQ01000698.1:27604-43701 GCA_001685075.1 Bramus lutescens | reverse complement strand
AATGGGAGGGAAATGGGAGGAGGGGAGGAGGTGGAAATTTTTAATAAAAAATAGTTTTAGGGGCTTAGCTTTTTGATTAAACATATATTATTTATGGAGACCAATCTGAATTTAGTTAATTCTGATCTAATACTTAAATTCTTGACTAAGTACTATCATTTTTCTATATTTGACAAATGCCAGACATTTTGGTAAGTTCATTTGTCTGTATCATAGATATATTTGACCCAAATGAGTTTTATGTGTCAGCTATCAACAGCAAACCCAAAGAACGGGGCTAAAGAAAGTTTCTCGAAACACAGACTGCTAACTTTACAAAATGATAGAGGCTTGCTGGGTATGTCGTTCCTATTTCACAGAGGAAGGAATGAAAGCCCAGGGGATGAAACCTCTTGTACAAGTCATTGCTACTTACAGATCTAGGAATGGCACACGGGGCCTCAGCCATCTTAGTGCTATTTAGCTTTTTTTCTTGTTTTCCGTCATTTTATGGTACTGGGGGTGGAACCCAGCATGTGCAGAAGCTCACTATATCTTGAGCTATACCCCCACCCCTTTCCTAAACCTCCCATTAAAAACATACTTGTTTTCATGTAGCATGACGAATAAAAACCCAGAGACAGATGTTGGGGTTCAACCTGAAGGTCAGAAAAGCAAAACAGCTGCCACTGGCTCTTACCTTTACTTCAGTCTGAAATAATGATTCTGTCTCCAGGAATCCTCAGAATGAGGCTGCCTGCGAGCTGTCTCCTCCCATCTTATATTCCTCTCTAATGCTGGGATTAGAGGTGTGCACCACTATCGTGGCAAACGAGTGTGGCTACTGCCTGGTCTCTAAGGCTGACCAGGGCGGCTGTTTTACTCTCTGATCTTCAGGCAAGCCTTATTTATTAAAATACAAATGAAATAGCAATACATTTTTATTTTATTATTGTCATGTTTAGCCCGCACTGCTTTTCCATGAGAATGACTGTGGGAATGTTGATTCTGAGCAAGAAAGAAACATTGCATCTTTTATTTTAGTAGAAAAATATAGAAGTAAGCCTAAACTTGATGAACTTAGTAGTGTGAGATTCATGGTACCCCAGTGAATACTGTTCTCATTCTGATGGAGCAGTTACCCTCTGCAGTACAAGGACTGCACAGTCCTCAAGATGAGGCAGTTCCACAGATGTGAATTGAAAAAGAACTTTCAGACTCTGATTAAAAATTTTAGTTAAAAAACCCTTAAATCATTACAAATGGAAAATATAACAGACCATTGAAACATGTCAGTCATGATAAAATATGTGCTGCATGTGTTTTTATAAGTGTCTTAGTTAGGGTCTTTATTGCTGTGTGCTGTGGAGTAGTCCTTTCGCATACTGTAAAGATTTGTCACTCAAATTGGCTTAATAAAGAAGTTGACTGGCCAATAGCTGGATAGGATAAGCTTAAGGGGAGAGCCAATCAGAGAGTTCCAAGGGAAAAAGGAGGGCAGAATCAGAGGAGTAGCAAGCAGATGCTGAAAGAAGTGAGATGGACACACCATACTTAGAATTGTTACCAAGTCACACTGTGAAGCATAGATAGAAATATGGGTTAATTGAGAATGTAAGAGTTAGCTAGTAACAAGCCTGAGCTATTGGCCGAGCATTTATAAATAATATTAAACCTCTATGTGCTTACTTGGGAGCAGCTTGCAGAACAGAAACTTTGACCTACACACCACGACCATAAACAACTTGGGCAGGTTTATTTCTTCTTATAACTCTCAGGTCATATGCTACTGCTGAGAGAAGTCAGGGCAGGAACCTGGAGGCAGGCACTGATGCAGAGGCCATGGAGAGGTGCTTCTTACTGCCTTACTCTCCCCATCACTTTTCAACCTGTGTTTTTTTTATTGCAAATTTTTTCATGCAATTTGATCATGTTTTTCCCCTTCCCCAATTCCTCAAACATCCTCCCCACCTCCCTATCTGCCCAATTTGTGTCCTTTTTCACTCTTTAAAAACAAAGCCAAAACCAAATAAACAACAACAACAACACACACAAAACCACAAAAACAGAAACTGAAATATGAAAACAAAAGACCAATAAGACCAAAAAAAAGCTCAAACAATGCAAAATGAGACAGACTATGTATCTATAAAAATACCATTGAGGTTGTTTTTTTTTTTCGTCAGCCAGTGATTAGTGATTCTTGGGCAAGAAGCCTATTCTGAAGCCTGTGAATATACCTAGTGAAGCTCCATTGCAGAACACTAATTTTTCCATTGCCAGTGGGCATCATCACAGTTGGCTTCTTGGGTATGAGTGGAATCCCATGTCCACTTCCTTCTCTTAGAGCTGGAACCTCATTTGGATTGAATCTGTGCAGGCCTTGTGCATCTGGCCTGCTTTCTCATGTACCCCACGCCCACCTGGCCAGCGGTGGCACCAGCCACAGTAGGCTCGTCCCTCTCACATCAATTGCTAATCGAGAAAACGTTCTATGGGCTTGCTTACAGCATAGCCTTATGGAGACACTTTCTCAGTTAAGGTTCCCTCTTCACCCATGACTCTATAGTTTGTGTCACGCTGACAAGAAACTAGCCAGCACAGTAGCTATATGCATTCCATAGTCAAAAATATTAATTGGCTGTCTTGTGACCATCAGGTGCCCTGCTACATGCTGATAACTAAACAGAAATTAAAAATCCCCAGCTATCTGACTTCTAATTTATTTTGAATTTATTAATGTTAATTTATTTAAGAAAACAGATGTGAAAAGAAATGCATAAGCCACCAACAAACTACCGTTATATATTATTAAACTATAAAACGTGTTATAAAGAATAAGAGGTGCTGTGAGAAAATGGCTAAAATATTCATTAAAATGCTATTATTTTTAGTCATCAGGAAAATGCAAGTTAAAACTGCTTTAGGTGCCATCTAATCCCTATCAGAATGGCTATCATCAAGAAAACAAATGGGAAACAAAGACTGGCGGGAATATAGGAAATAGGAGCCCTTTACACTGCTGATGGACATGCAAACATTTGTTTTTATTTAATATTTTATTGTTTTTATTGAGATATATATTTTTTCTCTGCTCCTCTCCCCCCCCTTCTACCCTCTCCCATGGTTCCCATGCTCCCAATTTATTCAGGAGATCTTGTCTTTTTCTACATCCTATGAAGATTAGATCCATGTATGTCCCTCCTAGGGTTCTCTTTGTTGTCTAAGTTGTCTGGGATTATGAATTATAGGTTGTTTTTCTAATTTTTTGCTTTATGTCTAAAGCCAGTTATGAGTGAGTACATATGATATTTGCCTTTCTGAGTTTGGGTTACCTCACTCAATACGACCTTTTCTAGATCCATCCATTTGCCCACAAATTTCAAGATGTCATTATTTTTTCTGCTATGTAGTATCATATTGTGTAAATGTACCACATTTTCCTTATCCATTTTTCGGTTGAGGGGCATTTANTCCAGGTTCTGACTATAACAAACAATGCTGCTATGAACATAGCTGAGCACATGTCCTTGTAGTATGATTGAGCATCCTTTGGGTATATACCCAAAAGTGGTATTGTTGGGTCTTGAGGTAGCTTGTTTCCTAATTTTCTGAGAAATCGCCATACTGATAGCCAAAGCAGCTGTACAACTTTGTACTCCCATGAACAATGGGGGAGTGTTCCCTTTACCCTGCATCCTCTTCAGCATAAGTTGTCATCAGTATTTTTGATCTTGGCCATTCCTACAGATGTCAGAGGGAATCTCAGAGTTGTTTTGATTTGCAATTCTCTGATGGCTAAGGATGTTGAGCATTTCTTTAAGTGTCTTTCAGTCATTTTAGGGAAAACCAAACTTTTGTAAGCATTATCAAACTCAGTATGGAAATTAAAAAACCAAAACACTAAAAAAAATAAACCTAAAGTAGAAGCAACATATTAGTCATTTAGAACATGCTTTGATATACACTGAAAGCACTCTAAAGTCAGCATACCATAGAGACACTTGTTTATCCATGTTTGCTGTTGCATTATTGACCACGACCAGGAAATGGAGTCAGTCCCTCAATAGACTATCTACTATTATGGTTTCTGTCACCATACATCATTTTCCCAAACTAGACACCCATCAGCGGGTATGAATGGATAAAGAAAAAGTGGTGCATGCACATGATGGAATTTATTCTCCGGAAACAAAAGTGAAAGCATGGTATTTGCATGAAAATGGGCAGATCTGAAGATAAATGAATCTAATGAAATAAGCCAGACTCAGAAAGACAAATATGGAGATACATAGTGGTGGAGCACTGGACTACAGAAAGAGAAATACTGCTTGTTTTCTTGTATACATAGAAACTGGATTTAAAATCATGTATCTGCATATAGTGCATATACATGTATATTTACATATGTATATTATGCAACTAAAATGAAGATCAAGAGAGAGGAGATCTTGGGAGAGGTGGGAAACAGAGGCTATAAAATACACGAGATAAGACAGCAGAAAGGGCAGCTATGTAAGATGGAAAAGGAACCAGATGGAGGGAAGAGGGGGCGTGGGGAAGTGTAGCAGAAGGGGAACAAAGTTTATTTTAAGAAAGAGGTGCATCGAGGGAATATTTCAGGCTGGCTTAATTTTGTTTGGGTTCAGGGAGGAAGGAAAAGAATTCTGAAAAGCTGTAAACTGAGAACTGTAAAGAGATTAGCCGGTGCTTTTGGGTGGGAGTGAGGGAATCCCAGAGGCAGGGGAGCTTCAGGGAAGGAGCTGAAGGATCCGAGTAGATGATGCAGGTGTAGACAGCAAGTAGACAGGAAAGGGCTGCACCAGAGATGCCCTTCCGAGTCCCCTGGAGTAGGACATTATGGTAAGAATGATGGGTGTATTAGCCAAGGTTCTCTAGAGGAACAGGACTGATAGGATGAATATATACTCAAAGGATATTTATTAGAATGGCTTATAAGCTGAGGATCAATTAGTCCAACAGTAGCTGTCTACCATAAGGTCCAAGAATCCAGTAGTTGCTCAGCCCACTGTATGTCTCAGGTATAGGTCTGTATTTCTCAGCTGGACACCAGTAGACACCAGGATTCGGAAGAAGTGTCCTCTAATGCCTGTGAAGGAGTGGACTTGCCAGCAAGAGTGAGAGTGAACAGGCAGAGAGCAAGAGCTTCCTTCTTCCATATCCTTTATATAGGCTGCCAGCAGAAGGTATGGTCCAGATGAAAGGTAGATCCTCCCACCTCAAAAATCTGGATTAAAAGTGGTTCTTCTCATTTTGAGTGATTTAATTAAAAATAAAATCCCTCGGTGCTGTATCCAGCTGCTTGGGTTTTAGTATGTTCCAGATGTAGTCAAGTTGACAACCAAGAATAGCCATCACAATGGGACATCGTTGTAAATGCTAAGTGGTCCCATCAAGCGTGTGTCTTGGAAAGATGTTAGAAGTCATCCTGGGAAAATGGGTGAAAGTGAATGTAAGGAGACCACTGAGGGGGCTGCTAAGTGGAACAGGTGGGAATCAAATTGACTTGAACTCAGCTGATGCCTGCACTGGGGCAAAGACCAGTAAATTCAAGAAGGAAGAGTGGATGGGTCTGGGTCCGGGTGACCAGTTTTAAATATCCTAGCAGTTGTTGAGATGATGACTAGATTCCTGTGTATTGTGATTTCAGCGCTGTAAATTGCAAGGGCATGCAATTTTATATTTCTTATATGCAAAGGGACCAGTTGTATCAAGAAGTGAGATTCTAAGTGGTCACCTCTCTTTTTAACCACATTGTTACAGGACTGGCTACTTCTACAGCTAACAACTGTAGAATGCTGGCTTTCTGGGTTTTACTTAGTCTGTCTCAAGAGGGCTACAATTACCACAGTTCCATATTTTCTCTTTATAGTTGAGCCAAAAATGTATTTCCAAATGGCACAAATGCTTTTCTTCTCTTTGAACAAAAATCAACTGTCTGGTATCTTTATCTGTGTGTTATTCCTGTTAATTTTTTTCTTTCTTCAATTTCATCTCATTAACTCTCAATTATATTCCACCTTTCTATGGATGCTATTTGAAATTCCCGAATCTCCTTCATCGGGGACTTGTTGATGTGTCTGCCAATGGTCTTGGGATCTGGGTGCCTTGCTGTTGAAAGGGAGGTCAGGCTAATCACTTAAGACACATTTTATCTTTTTAAAAGGTACTTTAGAATTTTATGGATATGGATATTTTGTATGCACTTGTGTTTATATGTGCACCACATGTACATCTGGTGGTAGTAGAGGTAAGAAGGCAGAAGACAGTGTCAGAGCCCCTGAACTAAAGTTGCATATGGTTGTGAGCCACCATGTGGGTATTGGGATCAAACCCAGGACCTCTGGAAGAACAGCCAGTGCTCTTAACCACTGAGCTGTCTCTCTAGCCCAGACTTTATCTTTAAGAGGTAAATATTAACTCCTTTAACTGGGTTTCTCTCTAAGAGCAGCAACAGTCTCTTTGGAAAATTGTTTCTGAGGCTGGGTTCAGTAGTCCCTCTGGAGTCACTGAGGACATTGTCTGTTCGTGTTACAGCCACTGGGTATTCATGGAGTGTATTTAAATTTCCTTGGCTGTAATAAATACTCAGAAATGCTCAATGGGCTTATGAAATCTGAGTATTTAAAAGGTGCCATCACTATAATGGCCCAAACCTTGAGGAGCTTTGCATTTCAGTTGAATCAAGACTAATTTGTTTTACATTGTCCTGCTCAAGCATTCCCCAAGGTATTTATTTTATCGGGTTTAGAAATGGACTTTAACAGAAGCTTTTTGTGACTTAGAGAGCAATTGAAGGTATTACACTTACTTTGGAAAATCAGTTGCAACAGTTTTCATGTTTAAGTGAAACAGGCTGAACAGAAAGGGAGTGAGATTGGCCCTCCGAGTCAGGCGCTGGTGAGGGGCTTGGCAGGTAGAGGCTTGCCGGCAAGCCTAATGGCTGGTATTCGATCCCTGGAACCCTGCGGTGGAAGGAGAAAACTGACCACTGCAGGTTGTCCTCTGATTTCCGCACTCGCCCTACTCCATAAAATGAACAAACAAACAAACCGACCAACAATGTGAAAAATGCCAAACCAGTTTGAACCCAACATCTGTCTTTTCCTGTGAAAATAGTCCCATCTTTGACGTCTCTAGAATTGCCACAGTCTTATGGGCCCTTTGTGAAGGTTTGGAATAGTTGTTTGAAATTCAACAGAAGAGAACTGAAATACCATTTCTGTTCCTTAATCCAGATAATAAACATTATTGCAAGGCATGGACCCTTTCTGAGCTTTCATGTTTTCATCTGTAAAAGGGGGAAGCTATTGTCTTTTATATAAGCTTTTATTTGTGTAAGTCCTCAAAAATATTGAATACAGTAACATATCAGAGAAATACTCTTTTCTGAGATACTAACATCAGTAACATTGTAAGTATTTAATATATTCTACCTTATAGAACACCAGAAAATTCAACATAATGAATGCCTGGTATTAAGTCTTTGTTTTATACTGAATTCTTTCTGTGTGTTTAAAAAGTGTTTTGTAATATAATTTACAAGATGAATTACAATATAAGAAGTCATGATCTCTTCATCATGAATGAGAACATACTCATGTCCAGCTACATGTCCATGATTTGGAAAACTGAAGGGTGGATTCAAGGCAGCCTTGCTTTGTAATGATTCTAAAACAACTGTGCTCTCCTTCCCTCCCTTTCACCCCCCTTTCTTTCTGACTCACTCTTTTCATTATCAACTGGTAAATATGTAATTTGATTATAAGGAAGTGTTCATTTCAACTTATATCCACTGTTCTTCCTCCCCAAACCCAAAGCCCAGTAGTAAAGGTATGTCCAAGAACCTGCAATGACAATGTGGCTGTATTGTATTCATATTATTGCATAAAGTCTCCTTGGTAGCCCTCCTTTTGCTGTGTGTGTGCTGTGTGAGTGTATGTTCTTGTGTATGTACACTTGTGAGTGCAGTTGTACACACAATGCACTTGTAGGCTAGAAGTCAACACTGACCATTCCTTCATCGCTTTTCACCTAATCTTTTGAAACTGGGTCTCTCACTGAATTTGAAGTTCGCCAGTTTGGCTAGGCTGGCTGGCCAGGGAACCCTTGGGATCCTCCCTTCTTTACCTCCTAAGCTCTGGGATTACAAGTGTGTGTTGCTGTGCATGGCTTTTGGTAGGGTTATTGAATTCATGACCTTTGGCTTGAGTGACGAGCTCTTCAGTGACTAAGCTCTGTCCCTTGCCCCAGTACTCCATTTTTATATTTGTTAAGATGCCCACATATCTTAGACAAATGATTCAGAAAGCATTTCATTTCATTGGCAAGTATTTCTACCCACATAACAAATTTGCTTTTAAAAGAAAACACCTGTGGATACTTCTGACCACTGAAAGATGGCTGGCAGCCGATTTTGTAGTTATTATTTTCGCCACATGCATTATTCATCTTCCAGATCTTCTTAGGCAATTCAAAATGACTTTCTCCATCAGGCTTACTAATGGTAGACTTAATTAGCTTCCAGGCTGGTGTGTCAATAATAAATAACTACATTTTGTAGACCCGGGAAGCTATCTAACAACTGCCTGTGAAGAGACATTCTAGATAAATCTGGTATTCTTGACTTTTCTTAGATTGTCCTGTGAATCATGAAGAATGAGATGGGTTTTTAACAAGGTGACTTATCTTTCAAACAAATGCTCAACATCCACACATGTCAGAAGGCAGATTTGTATATGATTTTGACTTAGGATTTGGTTACCTGGAAACCATGCCATTGGAAATGTTTTCCCTGCCTTTCAGAATATAGCTTATTCTCCAGGTGCTCATAAACCTTTAAAAATGACACAGGCGTACACACTTCCATCATAGATTTTTTTTGGTTTTCTGCAAGCTGGTGTTTCTTAGATTCTAACTCTTCCTGCTCACTGTAAGAAGCTGTCATTACAAGAAAAGGAGGTCAGAAAGATTTAATTTATAGCCTCTATAGGTCCATAAGCATTCATATATATATATATATATAGAGAGAGAGAGAGAGAGAGAGAGCGAGAGAGAGAGAGAGAGAGAGAAAGTAGGTAGAGCCATAGAGACACCATGTAGCTCCCAAAGGAGAAGGATGCCAGAATGTTTATGGTAGGTCACAGCCTCGTGAATACTAGAAATGGGTTAATTTAAGATATAAGAGTTAGTTAATAAGAAGCCTGAGCTAATGGGCTTATTGATACAGGAAGCTCCAGCCCAGTGTGAGCAGGCCATTCACTGAGAAGATAGTCCTGACCTGTCTAAGGGAGCTAGCTAAGCCTGAGCATGAATGAGTGAGCTGGAGCAGGTCATTGTGAGTGAGCCAGCATAGCTGTGGTTTCTGCTTCTCATTCCCACCTGAGCTGTTGGTATGACTTCCTTCCATATGGATTATGACCTGGAATCTTAAAGTTTAAGTCAAACCAACCCTTTTCTGCCCATCTTGCTTTTATTTACAGTGTTTTATCGCAGTAACATAATAAAACTTCCCCCCCGCCTGTCTCTATTTCTCTTTCCCATATATTCAATCTGACCAGGAGTCATGTCATCTCACCAGATATAAGAAAGTACTCCAAAGAACTAGAACCATAAATACATATTTGCATCACTCTTGATGTGCCTCTCAATCAAGTTGATACTTACTTAAAAACATCTCTTTGACTGCTTTGTCTGAACTGATATCCTTTGGGCTTAGATTCATGAGTGGTACCCAGTATTACCAACTCAGTAGTTTTCTGTGTCCAGACACCAGTGCTGTTCCTTTTCAGTGTTCTCAAATTCAACAACTAGACATTTCACCCCATATTTAGATAGAGATTTGATCTCTTTTGTATCGTTTTAGAGATAGCATGACAGTTAATTATTATATTATTAAATTTACAAAGATTAGAACTCATTCCTGAAAAGGCAATTTTATTCTTGCTGTGGGAACTCCTTCAGCCAATAGCTGTTAAGACACCGGCCCACTTTGCATATGGTCTCGTACTATAAAGGCAGACTAAAAGCATGAGCGGGACTCTTGGCTTCTGGATTCGATTCCAGTGCCTAGTGCACATAGAGGACTGAGGATCACTACTCTTTCTGTGAGTTTACCCCCAAATAAACAAACCTTTGTTGCACTCCATTCTGGGCTATTGCGGAACTCTTGTATGCCAATATATTCTTAATATATCCAGCCTCAGTGACTATGCTGTTTGGCATATTTGACATGTTCCTGAATTTTAGTGATGAAAGGAACTAATAGAGTAAGGGAATTCCATTTTACAGATGATGATAAATGATAGAATCAAGACCATCTGGTGTTAAGCATTTGCACTAGTACCTTCATCCACACACTCATCCACCCATCCACCCAGTAGCCCACCATCTATCCACTCACCCCCCCACACCACTACCTCTCTATCCATCCACCCATCGACCCACCCATCAATCCACACATCTACCCACCCGTTCCATTCACCTATTCATCTCCACCCATCAATACATACACATAACCATCCATCCATCCAACCAACATGTTCAGAGCTCCTCCTGCCTTATGCGGATTCTGGAGCTGTAACCTATAAAAATACTTCTCAAACTTGTGGACTACCAACCCATCAGAAGAATATTGACAAATAAATGTAATTTTATAACATAAAGGCATGTTCTGAGTACTCTGAGGCCATGCCTTTAGTTGTAGATGAAGAATTAGCAGAGAAAGCCATAAGAGTTTCAATTTAAAAAAATGAGGCAGGCCAGGTATGAAGACATCTGGGATAAACAAATAAAAATCAGGAAAAATCAAGGTCACTTATGGAAATTCTCAGTGTATCAGCATGACTGACATATAAGAGTTCACAGTGAAGGGCGATAAGGAATGGTTGAGTTCTCATTCTGGCAATTTCTCTGGGACCAGCCTATGCTCAGCTGGACATTCCATCGGGATGAAAAGTGGGGTTATATGAATTGTAAGGACAGGAAAAGATGGCTAAAGTCACTGATTTCTCGGAGAGGCCTTCCAGGTCTCTATTGCCCTGGAGCGCTTTTGCTTAGGCAAAATACCTTCTGGGTCAAAAGTAAAATAAATGAAGTCATCCAAGCAAACATCAAAGGCAACCCAAAATGGTGGGTTGTGGAACTGGGTGACAAGAGCAAATGCTGAAAAGATAATGTACTAAATAGGAAATTTGTAGAGTAACACCCCTGAAGATTTCCATGACAGCTCTATGTAGGTTTTATTCATAAATGTAACAATATGATTGAGTCAGTAACTTCCACTGAGCACTGTTCCAGGCATGATTCTAATGAGATTTCTGGCTTTATTTGCTGATTTGCTTCCCCTGTGTTCTGGACAATTCTACACACTGAGAATAAAATAGATGGCCTCCACTCTCCATGGGGCCTCCATTGCAGGGGTAGAGACACAGTAAATCCAAATGAAAGTCAGGCTGTGGGGAACAGAGGGTTCGATGGGAGCTGGGAAGGAAAAGGGACTGAAACAAACCAGGTGAGTGACAGGAGAGAATGGGAGCTTGGACAAGACAATTGCTGGAGAGCTGGCAGATTGGCTGGAGGAACAGAGGGGGAGTGTGTTGAAGAGAGAGTCACAGTCATGTGGTCCTGTGACCCAAGAACTGAATCCCTGAAGCAAAGGGACATACTGGGTTTGAAATAACTGAATTTAAGATTTTAGTGTGGCACATTAATGTGTATCTGTTTCCTTACATCAGATTTTTTTCTTAAAATATCAACCTTTAATAGGGGGTGGGTCCTCCCAGGAAGATAACAGAAATACGTGGGTCTTGGCCAGGCTTATTCCTGCAGCCAACCTAGACTTTTGTGTGCTTTGTTAGTTTACTATGACTCTGAACTACCAGAGTTCACACTCCTGACTTGGACTTGTGAGAAGAGTAAGAAAAGAAGGAGCAAGTCAAGGACTAGAGATGTTTATCTTGAGTTTATAAAAGTTTAAAATTAAAATAGGGTTTAAAATTAAAATAGTTGAGTTGGTAGCATGCTTCCTAGAATGCAGAAGCCTCGGCTTTGGTCCCAGCACCATACAAACAAAGTGCAGTTTTACATGTCTGTAATCCTAGAGCTCAGGACATGAAGACAATAGTATCACAGGTTAAAGGTCATCCTTGGATATTAATATATAGCAAATTGAAGATCAGCCCAGTATACATGAAACTCTCTCAAACAAACCAGCCACCCAATTTACCAACTAATCAAACCAAAGAAACCAAAACCAGTCAAAGAAACAAAAATATGGATGGGTTAGCCTTCCCAGCAGGTGAGTATAAAGGGGAATGAGGAGAAGGAATGGGACAAAGAGTAGTCGCAAATAAGCCATTAGAGGAAGACAAGAGCTGCGAAGTTACCTGTGAATTATTCAGTTTTAGAGGAGAATGCAGAGACCTCAGTTTCTGTTGAACTGAAATGCAGGTTCCATGAGGACAGTGGTCTTGGGGTTACCTTATGCCTGGCATTATGCCCAGTCCTTAATAGGTACTTCATCAGTATTTTTTACCTGTTTACTGTATGAATCAGTGGATCTGAGTCACTAACAAGAAATTTTCAAGAGAATATAAGCAGTTGTGCTAAAGGCTGAGATCAAGAGGGTTGAAAGTTCAGGAGTGGAGTGATTCTGAGGGGAGATCTTGCTATCAAAGAAACAATTAATGACATTTACCCTACACCGTGATTGCAGAGAGATACCCATACCCATGTATGTGCATAAAACTACCTAGGTGTGCTTTTGCATGTGAGTATAAAAGCATAGGTATATGCTATTTGGTCCTCACAGTGTCCTGTTCTATGAATGTACAGGAGCTACCTCTTTCAGATTACAAATCTTATGAAGTATGTTTCAGAAGCCCCACCATTGCAGAAGGCTAACTTTGGAGATAGGGTCACAGTCAAAGGCACAAGATAGCAAAGATCTATCTCCAGGAAGCTGGATGATCCATTTGCCATGCACATATTTTCAGTGATTTCTCCCCAAGACTAGGCATCATTTCTAGAGATTGTATAAAAACTGTAAAACTCTATTTTAAGATTTGTTGGAAGCTTTTACATTGCAGACACACATTTCCTTTGAGAGGATAAACCTTTGTGTCATGAAACAGAGATGCCTGTTCCTTAGCTCTCTGGGCTCTGCATGTTTGCTCACGAAACCTCCAATGTTTCTTGCATTTTTGAAGACTCATGCCTAACTGGTTGTTCCCGTGGATTCCTTTACTCTGTCCACAGTGTTAAGCTGATCTATGGGGAGAAGGCTTCTCTCGGCCTGTGTGACTAGAATCCATTACTGCTAATGGAGGTTGTGCGTGAGCCTGAGGAGGCATACAGACATGGGGAGAGCCCACAGTTTAGATTTTCATGGTCATTTTTATTTAGCCACTGTAAGAGTTCAATATAAAGTTTCTTTTGCTAACTGACATTGGTTATAGGTATCTGGTGACGGGTCTGCAGTTGTGACTCTAATGGGTGCAAGCATGTCTTTCCTCTGTTTCAGCCAAGAATTGTTGAGAGTGAGATGTTCCCAGCCATTAAGAGACTACCCTATCAAACACAGTTGCTCTGTCCCCTGCAAAGACCTACTCCATAGACCTTGGCACAGGAACTGGCATACTGCCTGATTTTAGTTACAGCCAACAGTGCTCACGTACTGCATATATTTTTATGTGTATATTAATAAGGTTTTGCGTGTTATAAAAGAGAGACCTCAAATTTCTCATCATGCTTGTTCTGTATTTCCCGTGAGCCTGGAGTTCTGGAGGAACCGAAAGAGTGGACTCCGTACACTACACGTGGGGTAGTTGGCCATGGTGTTGGCCATGGCATCTCAGGATGCCCAGAACTTCTTTCAGCCTCTGTCTTCCTGGCTCTCCCGGGTTTATGAAGCTCTTCAGCAAGCAGGCGATGCACTGTCGGCGTCGCTGGTTCTTCTAAGCAAACACGATTCGGCGTTGAGTGACAAGCCAGACCAGGACTTGGAGGATACTAAGTTTCAAGAAACCTACTTTGAAGATGGAGAGCAGGGCAGTGATAGGAATTCAGAGGCAAACTCCCTGTTTCTTGAAGAGAACCATTTCTCACGCTCTAATAGTGACCTTCAGGACTCTGGCAGTATGGCAAGTCCCAGACTTGATCAACAAGCCAAAGACTCATGTTCTACCACACACCAGTGGCCTGATCCGATCCCAGCTGGTCCGAAGTCCCTGCACACGCTTTCTTCTATTGCAGAGGAAGTACGTGACTTTGAAAGGCAGAGATGTGGCCTCCAGCCCGGCTTTGACACCCAGCTCCCTGGCTCTTTAGAAAAAGTCGATGGAGAAAAGCAAGGTAAGCTATTCAGTACCATTGTCTCTGTGCTCTCGACACCTTATATAGTTTCATTTTGATTTGCTTTTAAGTATCACATTGATTTTACTTTTTCTCTGCCTCTTACACATCCCCTCATCCTGGCTTCTGATTGAGAGATACAATCCACAGGAATATTTTTGTTCTATGGGGCTTTACAAGATCCATGTTTGGGCTCCATATTTCAAAATAATAGTTGTGAGCAAGTGAAAAGCTTAAAATGAATCCCAGAGTTCTGCTGGAGAAGTCCCCATGCACATGCCATGGTTTTTAAAATATCTTTTAAAATGTTCTTTTTCCCACTTCCCTCTAGGTTAGGAATTTCTAGATGTTACTATATTATTCAGTGTGAAATCCTGTGGAAACAGCCATACTTGTTGCAGGATTTGTAGTTGATAACACTCCAAGAATACTTCTCTCAGCAACTCACTGGGACATGATGTGAGATGACAGTGGATGGGAGAGCTTTGACATCGGTTGGCTTCATTTGCTTTTAGCCTGGAATAATAATAAGGATGCAGTTAATAAAAGTTGCCTATGACACTTTATGTTCTCAGAACTGAGCAGAGTGGGGCTTTAATAAAAGCACCATGGATATCACATAAATGTAATTAACCCTGGGAAAGCTACAGGCGTGTGTCTAAGCATAAATTTTCCACGGTTCTAATCCATAGAGAGGTCATCCTACCTGGTTAATAGACAAAGGCAAATGGTAGGCTGAGGTGAGGGGGTGGGCCGTGTATGTATGTTTGCATACACAGTCCACACATAGTAGATTTTTATACCCAGACAAAGTCATGACTTCCTTTCTTGTGGGAGGGAGCCAACATTTCTGGGATACTATATTGTCTTTTTCATTTTTGATGATTCTTCCTAGTGTCATGGTTTTCGGGGAGTATCTTACCAGACACATGGGATCTTGGTGTTTAAGAAAACAAAAGTATCCTATGTTTTTTTGCAGCACTTTCTTCTCTCTGTGTGTGAGCGAGCGAGAGAGAGAGTTGTTATGTGCATGTAGGCTTGTACCTGTGATGTTCAGACACCGAATGCCTTCCTCAATTGCTTTCCATATTTTTTTTTTAAACGGTCTTTCACCAAAGCTGGAGCTTGTCTATTCATTGTCTATTCAGCTAGATAGACTAGCTGGTCAGCAAGTCCCTTGAATCCTCCTGCCACTGCCTGCCCCAATACCAGGATTACAAATACACACTGTACCCAGCTTTTTTCATGGGTTCTGGGAATCCAGACTCAAGTCATTGTGCTTCAGTAGCAAGCAGTTTATTGACTGAGCCCTGCCCCCACCCCCCACAATGCTTTCTTGACTCTTACTTGTTGAACTGGTAAAGTCAGACAGGCCAATAGTCCTTCTCAAAGACTAAATATAAATGACCACAGTTCTGAGTCTTTTAAAAATTACATGTAAAATATTTGGTGGAATTTTAGATTTGAGTTGAAATTGTATTCTGATTTTAGAAAATTCTTGCTTAATTTTAATTGTATTTGAAATTGATGTGAATTTGTCTTAACATGCTCAACAGTGATTTTTTTGGTTAATTTTCATAACTGTAAAATCTGAATACCAACATTAATTAAACCCAACTTTCGAGTCAGATGATGGATGCCATGATGTGACTTCTCTGTTGACCCACAATGGCGAGTACCATGTGAGCTGTGAGGCAGGATGAGGCAGAAGGCAAACTAATCCCTCTGAGGTGCAGCCACTCATT
>LOEQ01000698.1:2002-13780 GCA_001685075.1 Bramus lutescens | reverse complement strand
ATATATATATATATATATATTAGTTCTGAGTTAATATATTAAAGAATCTTCCTGTACCCATTTATCCCCCTTATTGCCCAGGGGTAGTGTAAGCCATTCTGCTGAAGAGAGCTATCTGGAGGGAGGCGAGAAAAATAAGCACCCTAATCTAAGATTTATGTGCACTTTTTGAAAAGCCTTATCAAGCTTGCTTTTCCCGTTTAATCTTGAGTTCTTTTCATAATGTCGTATCTTGATTTTATGTTCCTTAATGTGCCATATTTTTCTGCACAATAGATTTTAAGCTAAATTGGCCCAAAACAAGAATGCTGAATGCTTTTTGTAACCATGGAAACATTTCTGGGCACTTACCGAGGACCTGGCTGCCAGTAGTAAATGTAACAGAGAAAATAGACACGCTTCGTTTAGCAGTTGCCGATGATTAAGAGGCGGGGAGAGTACTTACAGTGACATCCCAAGATAGGCTTTTTGGTTTAAAGACCCAAATCCAAACACATACTTCTCATCAGAAAAGCAGCTGTGACACCCTTGATATATCACAGGAAGGAGTTCTCATCATGTTCGAAAAACATCTTTGTTTTCAGCTTCTCACTTGAGAGTTATGTGTGTGTGTCTTTTTTTTAACTACATATATTTGTTTCCAAGAAATATGCTTTTTATTTCCTGAAATAGCCTGCTAATGGAATTAATGCACTTCAAGTCCATTGCCATATAGAACTTCAGAAACAATCTTTGGTGAGATGGAATGTATTTAAAGGATAGAACAGCAGGTTTTGAGAGTGTGGTGACATAATTGGACTTTCTAGCCAGGTTTCTGTACTAGGGTAAGGTAATGTGGAAGGGGAAAAAAATTCCACCTTGTTTCTTAGTTTGTGGCTAATGTCAGTGTCATGGATGGAAGGCCTTGGGACGGATGGCAGCAGTTAGGAATAAATGGTGGCAGATATTACAGTGCAGCCAATTCAACCTCAGCCAGGCTTCGTATTTCCTGTAGGATGTGTGCCTACGTGAGAGCTGTCTCATCCTCCCCTTTCTCCCTTTCATTGCAAAGCTGGATCCTTGCATTGCCATTGCACGAATGCGATCCTGAAAGCAAGCCTGCCCCACATCCAATTTGTCTTCATTTGTTCACCTTGGTTTCACAGCATTTGCCAGCGAAGTCTTTGTTATCCCGAATCAGCTATGGAAAAGGTTTATTATTCTGCCACACTCTGAGAATCTATCTTCTGGAGGCTTTAGAACTCAATTTCCTTGATATTCTGTTCCGCACACTTTAGAAGAGCTAACCGTTAGTGATGTTCGGGGAGCTGGCCTGTGCTTTTCAGATCTTGGCACTGAAGGCAAGGACATTGCTGCTGCTTCTGTTAACCTGTTTCTGGAATTTCAGGTCATTCTTTGAGGAAATGACATGGACATATCAAATTTTTAAGTGGACAGAAATTTGGGGCTGGAGAGATGGCTCAGTTGTTAAAGACTAGGCTCACAGCCAAAAATTTAAGAAATTTTGAAGGTCTAACTTATGGCCAAGATCAAAGTATGGACCTTGTGTTTCCCACCCTGTTTTCTGTGTGTTGCTATGATAGGATGCTGGGAAAATAGAAGGGTAGGTCTAAGCAGCATAATAAAGCTTTTGTCTGCTAGTTTTCCATGGTCACAGTTATTAGGAATGGATTAGAAGAATTTAAGGCAAGTTACAACACAAGTAAATTTGAACTCTATTTTATTAGTTTTCAGGGGGTCACAAATTCTTCTGTACTCGTGGAATCAGTCAGTGAAAACTGTTGCCAAGTTTTCCCCGCCCCTGTCATGTATCCAGGGGCGCCCTTATTTTCAGTTAGCCAGCTTAAAGAGGAGGCGCTGGAGCCGGGAACCACCAGCTTCCTGAAAAGTCTTCATGCTGAGGGAAACCCTTGCTTGGTGTGTGTTTATGCCATGGCTATGCATGCACAGTCCCTGTCCCCTCTGCCAGTGTCTCCTCTGTCCCAATCCCCTCCTTTCCCCACTGAGACCCCTTCAGGTCCACACCTGGGGCTCTTGTTTCGACAGAAGAGTCTTACGCTGGGAAGCATGTCTGCACTGTGATTTAAGCTGTGCTTCTTTCTGGGGTTCCTTGTGATGATGTTGAGGGAAGTTGGGTCCTTACTAATGGAGTTCTGAGCATCCTTTATATTTCTTAGTCTTTAAATCTGCTTGTGAAACATTTCAAAAGTAGATGAAAATGCAGAGGACTATCACAAATCTGTCACATAACTTGGCCATGTTTTAGCATTTTGCTATATTTAATTCAGATTTATTATAAAGCAGCCATCTAGGCCAGATGGAAATAAAGTCCCCTGAGAGAACCTCTTTGCTTTTTACTTTTCTCTACTCACTAAGAGTGGAACAGATCTATATTTGGGGATTATGATTTCAACTGTGTTTTTATTCTTCTGCTGACCATCATATGTATCTGTGAGTTCTGTATGGGATGCTTGTGTGACTGCGTGTGCATGGAGAAGAGAGGAACCTCATGTGTCCTACTCAGGAATACCACCTCCCTCTCCTGAGACATGGTTTCTCACTGGCCTGGAGCTTGCCAAGGAGGTTAGACTGGCTGCCTAAAGAACCCCAGGGATCCTGTCTTTGTCTTTTTAGTGCTAGGATTACATATATGTCACCACAGCCAGAAACACATACTCTTGCATGTTTCCAAAGCTTATACGTGATATCATATTGGACATACCCTGTAATTTGCCTTCTCCTCCCATTCACTGTATGTTTGGAGTCATATGGATGTATGCAGATTGGTTGATGTCATCCGATCTTGTAGTGTTAGTTAACCGTTCATTAAGCTATTCTTCATGCCTTGCCGGGACTGCTAACAGTTCGCTAACACAAATATCTCTGTGAACGTGTACATCGGAGTTCATTTTTATGGAGACACAATCCTAGGTCAAGTTTTTCTTAAACTAGATGTTTTTTCCCTGGTTGTTCTTCTTTGAATAAGTTGCCAGTGCCTCTTGCTTTTTCCTTGGGTGATTCAAATTGGTTCCTGTTCCCCAGTAGCCAAGAGAGTTGTAATCAACAGAGTACTTTAGTCACTTAAAGAATCTGACTTTTAGAAGTTGTGCAGTTTTCCACAGCCTGTAGTGAATAAGTGATTGAGAACATGAATCAGTGGTATTTAATTTAGGGGATGTACAGGATCCTTTGAAGTGTAAAATGGTCTCACTCATATGACTGTCCAAAGGTGAGCTAAACAAGGACATCGTGGACAGCCCACAAAGCCTCAACCTGACACACAGAATGACAGACAACCAAGGAAAGCTGGGAGCAGGAGAGGTGATCTTCTCCAAGGAAAAGTACACTATTGGTTGTTCAGTGTACTATGGTCAGCCCTGAACACATACATACACACAACATTATATGGCCTGACCAGGTTATACTTAGGGATCTGTATGAATATACCTACATATATACATGTAATAGCAATTAGTGAATAAAGAGGCCATGAATTTGAAGGAAAGTGGGAAGGGGTAAATGGGAGGGTTTGAAGGGAGGAAAGGGAAAGGAGAAATGTATTATAATCTTAAAAATAAAATAAAGAGTAAGCTATGAACTTATTTATCTGCAAAAATTCAAGGGAGAATACGCTATTTAAAATGTGTGTGGAATGTCATGGGTATATGGACCTCCTGAAATTCATCCATGGTACTGAGATTAAAATCTACTGAATTTGAAAGAGTAGGCTGTTGATAACATCTCAGAGGCTCCTACAGTTTAGATCTAGGATGTCCTCTGAAATTCTGTGTGTCAAGTTCCCTAGCTTGATTCCTGTAAGGTGGTGTAACCTTTAAAGAGGTAGGCTGTCCTAGGTCATTGGTGGTGTGCCTTGAAGGATACTGGAACCTCAGCCCCTTTATGGTTGTGCATTTGCCCTTGAAGTGAGCTGGTTTGCTTCACTAAGTCCTCTCTGCCACTATAAGCTTCCTCACTGCAGCCAACTGACTGTCCTGAAACCTCCAAACCCACGATCCAAGATAAGCCTTCTCTTTCCAACTTGATCATTGCATGTACTTGTTACAGTAATGGAGACTGGGCCGACACAGGCAAGTCATCCATTGTGCTAGTTTATTTGTAGTTTTTTTTTCTCCTAAGAAAGTAAAATTGGAGATAGGCAGGAAGATTTGTGGGTACTTAGATTGCTGTCTCTGTCCACATCCTTTCCTCTGCTTTGAATGTTTGGGATTAGAATCCCAAAAGTTGGATTCATTTTGAAGGAACGTCCTCCTGTCTTGTGCTAAGAAGAACATTGAAGGGGCATTGAGAGATGGAGTTGGGGGGTGTGGGGAGGACTTGCTCTTTCATTCACCGCTCCTATTCTTGGTACTCCACTAACCACCCTGTTGTTAGCGGTTCATGTTGGCAGCCTCAGAAGCACCGTTTCCCCTCCTTCGATGATGGCAACCCACTTCTGAGTTCCTGTCTTGCCAGCAGCAGGTGACTTCCCTCAGTTATCTCTGCTTTATGTGTGGGGGGCCTTGCCTCATTCCTGAGCTGCTAGCTTCTGCTAACTTTGACTGCTTCCCTTTGTTTCTCTAGTCCAGGCAGGGGTAGAAAATTACTTCCTATGGTTACAACTCTTCATCTGCTTGGTGTTCTTTCTGCGAATTCAGTTTTTACTATTTGGAAAACCACTTCTCCCTGTTAAGTTCCATCTGTTGAAATAGTTCCTTCTTTCCTGACCAAACCTAGGCCATCATGACAGTGAAAGTGTCATTTTGAGGTAAAAATAGTCCGTATTAGCCGTGCAAACACTAGAACCTTCAGGTTGACTGTGACTTTACAGAGATGAGTGCAATAAAGTGCTAGGTTTTATTCATATCTAACCACCACTAGCTAACTGAACATAGTGTGCTTGTTAATATGTGATGTACAGAAAAACAAGGAGAATAAGGAGATACCAAGTGTGGGTAAGTGTTCTTCTGTATAGGTTTGCCTTCTATTTTTACATAGAATGACTTCTCAGGGAGTATCTAAGTAGAGATTTAAGCAATGGAAAAAAAAGTGTTCTGTGGATACCTGAGAAAAGAAAAATATTCTGTATAATAAAGTAAATGGGTCTAGATGGGATGGGGTGAATATGCTCGGTAGGTTGATTCTATATGTGCCGTACCCAAGCTTCTCAGGTTGTATTCATAACTGTACCTGCCCAGTTGTTGCTCAGACATTTCTACCACCTTTGATATTTCCTAATCATCTCCTAAATTCTTGCTTAGAAATGTTGGGTGTGAGATTATTAGAGGAGACATTTTCATTCAAACATTGCAAGAACTTTTATACCATTTCGAAATGATTTCATTGGCGGAAAAGAAATCATTCTGAAGCTGAGACCCGCAGTGCTGCGTTCATCTTCTCTGTGTCATAGCATGCTTCAAGAGCAGGACGAGACCATCACCCTTTTCCTGGGACTCCCTCGCCTCTGCTCTGTTTCCATCCTGCAGAAAGGAGCGGTGATTAAACCTACGTTCAGAAAGATGGCGAGCTGTCCTCTGCTATGTAAGCCCGTAACGAGAACTGACTGACTCTCACCTGAGTCTGGCTGAAACCATTTGTATGTGAGCCAGCATTTCTCATCCTTCTCTTTCTAGTTGCAAAGTTGGACTCAACCATAAAAGGCACTATGACTTTTGCCTCAGGAATGTCACTGTTTCCCACCTGAACTGACCATAAACCACATGAGGAACTTCTCAGTTTCTTGTAAACAACAACAGGGAGTGAGCTCAAATAACTGATCAATCTTGAGGTAAGTTAGTTTTATGAGACCTTTATCTAGAAGTTCAATTCTTCTTTGGGATATAGTCTCTTTTCTTCTATCTCAAAGTTCTTGTCTATCTTTCCCTCTGGTTTGGCTCCATTCTCAAGATGCATGATAATGAGATGACTGCTAAATACTCATATATATGTGTATATATATACATATATATGTATATATATACATACATATATAGTTACAATTTGGTAGAGAAAAATATCCCCACTTTTTGGAAATTAAAAATATTAATTTTGGAATCCACCACCTGGTCTGATTTGCTTGATTGGATTTGAATTATGCGGTGCATATTAATGATAACTAAAATCATGGGAGTATGATGCTCTGATTAGCCAGGCCTATATCTTATGCCACCTCTGGAGATGGAAGTAAAGAACCCTTTCCCTGAAGCGTAGTCTGAAAGCAAAGTGAGGCAAATGCAGATTCTAGAGGCTGGGAGAAGAGATGTTGTCTTGCACAAGCAGCTATGTTGGAGGAGTCGATGTCTTTCGTGGGCATTGCCCCTGTTCTCAGTTTAGATTTTGGTTTGGCTTACGAGTTAGTTTCAGGAATAGGTCTAGTTTCCTGTGTCACTGCTGGTGCTGTATGTCACCACAGGTGCCAGAAACATCTGCCTTCTAGTGCATATGGATGCATGCCTGCCAAACCAGGCAAAGCAATACTTTATCTGCTGCCTTGTATCATCTGTCATTGCTGATTTAGTTTATGGCTCCTCTGGATATTAGAAAATGCCCTCCACAGCTTTCCAGGCTGAGGTGACTACACAGAATCTGTTTCAGTTAGCTACAGCCATGTAACAGATCATCCAAAAACTTTGTGGCGTAAGCAACACACATTTATTTTGGTTCCTGTGGGCAGGGGTCTGGGTATATTCTAGCTGAGTCCTTTCCTCAGGTGTCAGAAGCCTCCAAGAAAAGAACAGCTGGTTTGTATTCTTACCTGGGCTTTGGACAGGAGGAAAATCCACTGCAAAACTCTCTCAGGTTCTTGGAAGAACGGATGCCCCTGCAGACACAGAACTGTGAGCATTGGACTCCCTACCTGCACCTCCTAGAGGCCACCTACACCTCCTTCTGCAAGATAGTTGCTTACTTTGTCAAGAGAGTCTGGGAGCATGAGGAATGCCATGTTATGTAATGCAGCCATGGGTGTGGCATCCTGCCACATTTGTCATTTTCTACTGGTCCAAGCAAATCACAAACATCATCATGGAAGGCAAGGGGACCAACACAGATGTGAACAGTGGAGTGTGGACTATGGTGGTCTGCCTATTATTGGATCCTAGGTTGGCCTTTTAAAGGGAGAAATGGCATGGAAACACTGCTAAAATATATTTTTACGAGTTATTTGTTCTTGTGTGTGTTTTTTTTTCAGTGTGGAAAATTGTATTTTTATCTTGAAAGGCAACTGCTATTTTATCTTGTCTGTTCTGCAAATGGTACGTTCATGATCCGTTCTTAAGAAGCCTTTGGATAGAAGTTAGATCTGGGGACTCAAATTGGTTTTGAAATCGTAAGCAGTGTAAAAAGAAGCAGATTTCACAGCAAAAGCTAACATTGGCATATGGTTTCTTATGGAAAATCCCCAAGCTGGGAGACTACGCCATGAGTCTTTATTGCTTTGGTAGAGCATTTGAGGTAAAAACTGTCTCAATTGATAATACAGTACTAATAAATACAGCGCTGATAGGTGCTTGCTAAACTGTACCTAGAGTTATGGGATAGATATGTTACAAACATTATATTTTAAAATTGTCATCATAAACTCTCAAAGTATAAGTAGAATAAGATAGATTATTATCTCTTTAAAATAAAAAAAATTTAGGTAAGTAATTTTCTCAGTATCTCCAGTGATAAAGCAGTTGGGATTCCAAACACCATGTATCTAACTCACATCAAGGCTGTTGTCTGGAAATGGGATGAAACTCGCCCATTTCCATCGGTTGGTTAAAGTCTAACTCAGTAGCAGTTACTGGCAACAAAGAAATTTCTTGGCATTATACTTTTTTCTTAAATAAACCTTCATTTTTATTATTTTTGTATATATGATTTGTGTGTGTGTGTGTGTGTGTGTGTGTCCCATATGCCATGGCTCTCAGGCAGAGGCGAGAGGACAACTTTGTACAGCATGTTCTCCCCTACTTTTATATGAGCCCTTGAGATGGAACTCAGATTGTCTGGCTTGAGAAGCAAGCACTTTCCTGCTGAGTCATGTCACCGACCCCAGTGTTGTAGTTTCTGCTAGTTAGCTTAACTAAGTTTGTGGTTTAAGGGATTCATGGGGGAACATCTCCTCTCTCTTCCTTATTTCTTATGGTTTGAATAAGAAATGTCCCTCACCAGCTTGTGTGTTAAGGCCTAGGTCCCCAACTTATAGTGCTATTTTGGTGAAGCTCTGAGAACTTTAGAGCAAGATAGCCTACCTGGAGGAGATGTCATTGGAGGAAGGGTCTTGGAGGCATCTCGTTCCTGGCCCTTTCTTTCTCTCTGCATCCTGTCTTTGTGGAGGTGGACAGCTTTGCCACATACTTCTCTACCCACATTGTTCTGCTCAAGTCCATGAAGCCAAGTGACCACACACTGAACCTGCTGAAACAACAAATGCAAATGTTTTGCTTTAAAAGTTGTTTCTGTCAGACATTTTGCCACAGTGATGAGAAAACCATTTTTTCTCGACTTATTCCGATCTGCCTTGTACTCCACTCCTAACAAGCAGGCTTTCCAGACTTTGAGCATGCTCCTCAATTCCTTCACCACACAATCTGTCGCCTCTCCAATCTGATTTATTTTGACAGTATAAATTATTGATTTGCTTCCCCCAAAATTTACCCATTATCTGGGTTCCAGACCCGACTTGTCCCTGGCTTTCTCATTACCCCATCCAGGCATTCTTTTTCATTTATCATTCTCTGCTTTTCAAAATGGAGGAAGTACCATTACCACCAGCTCTGGGACCACTAGGTAGGAGCCATGCTCACCACTTTAACACTGAAAAGGAGCATGCAGCACATTAACCCTTTTTATCTGATCAATAGCTAAATCTGCCATGCAGTGCTATGAGCAGTCTGAAAATATTTCTGTGTATGGTGGCAGGAATCCACCATGCTCTCCTGTCTGTGCATGCCTAGTAGACCTGATTCCACTGCCTGCCCAGGTGAGGGTCATTGAGCCATGGGCATGGTCTCAGCTACTTTGCTCCTGACCCCAAGTGGGCACACAGCACCTGGGCCCACAAATGCCACTCAAATGTTCAGCCTCCTGAAAGAGCCAGAGTTCACACTGGCAGCACAGTCCAGGAGGCCACCATTTGAAACCCATGGTTTCTGTTTGTTTGTTTGTTTGTTTGTTTTTTTGCTTTTGTTTTTGTTTTTGCTACTACCGCTGAATCAGGATGACCTCTCTTAAAGGAGTTTGCAGCATGTCACCAGCTGAAAAAAAGGGGGGGGCTGCTAAACTTTGTGATTTTTTGTGTGTGTATGTCTAGAGTTCCTTTTCAAGCTTTCTCAGGTTTTATATGGATATAGTCAACCTCATTGGAGCACCAATTTGTAGTAGGAGGCCGTTTGTTCATTTCCCAGCTGCCCAGACTCCTAAAATAACCATACAGAAACTATATTAATTAAATCAATTAATTAAATTGGCTTATTAGCTCTAAGTTCTTATTGGTTAGCTTTTACATCTTAATTTAACCATTTTCCATTATTTTATATTTTACCACAAGGCTCATGGCCTACTGGCAAGGTTACAGTGTCTCTGGTGGCAGCTCTATGGTTTCTCTCACCCTGCCTTCTTCCTCCCAGCATTCAGTTTAGTTTTCCCCATCTACCTCTGTTCTGACCTGCCATAGGCTCAAAGCAGTTCTTTATTAATCAATGTTAATCACAGCAGAAGTTTAGTCCATTATCATCATTGTGGGGAACATGGTAGCATGCATGGCACAGGAGTAGTAGCTGCGAGCTAAATCTTAACCCATGGGCAGCAGGATGAGTGAACTGCATCTAGCATGGGCTTTTAAAACCTCAAAGCCCACCCCTAGTGACACACTTCCTCTTACAAGGCCACACTTCCTAATCCTTCCCAAACAGTTCCACTCCCAGATGACTGAGCATTCAAATATATGATCTATGGGGGTCATTGCTAGTTTCCAGAACTGTGAGATGTGTGTTCCTCCTGCTCATAAGTCTATAGTATTATTACAGCAGTCTGACTAGACTTGGTAGTCAGTGACAACTGAGACTGTGACAGTCCCACTTTTGACTCTTCTTTCACTGAGATGTAAGGCAAGACAGAGTTTTGCCCTGGGCCTGTAGTCCCATAGTTCTAGCTTCTCTAAGGCCTCTGTGTTGTCCCCAGGAGAGCTATGAAGGCACCGATGTCAGCCAGCTGACTACTGCAGTGTCCCCTAAGAGCCATCTCAGATGCTCTGGCAGTAGCTATTGTGCATTCTCTAGGGACAAAAGATTAAGGGAGCACTAGCTCCTTTGGCACTCCCTGTGGAAATGATGTCACAGCACTTCAGTTTCAGTGGCACAGCCCCAAGTCATTCATAAGATATGTCCCTTTATTAAAAGTTTTTCAGCCAAGATGAGAGAGATGTTATAGGTGATAGAGAGGTAGTTGGTGTGCTGAAATATTTATTCTTTTCATTATTAATCCAGTCTTTAATGTAAAGTACACTGGACTTTAAAGTTATGGCAAAGATTACAATGGAATTGTTGTCAAGTTATAAATATTTGAGCCTTAAGTATGTTACTAAAATGGCCAGGATTTAAATTCCATTAACTTTCTGTCATCCCCCCCACCCCCAGAATACATGTTTGGGATCCCCTGCTAGACTGTAAATGCCTGTAATAGATAGTCTTGGCTTTCAATTTGACACATCAGGGAAGGGTGAACACCAGTTAGGATTGACTCTGTTAGATTGACCTATGGACATGTCTTTGTGGGGACACTGTCTTGGTTGTTAATTGATATAGAAGGGTTTATCCAACTATGGGTGGTACCTTCCCTAAGCAGGTGGGCCTTGGCTGTATAAGAAAAGGGACTGAACAAGTCTCTGGGGGTAAGCCAATAAGCAGAGCTCTTCTAGGGTCTCTGCTTCAATTCCTGCCCTCAAGTTCTTGCTTTGGGCATCTGTCCTAGCTTCTCTTGATGATGGGCTATAACTTGTAAGCCAAAGAAATCCTTCCTGAGCTGCTTTTAGTTGGTGTTTTATCACAGCAGCAGAGAAGCAGACTAGAACAGAGGTTCCTGCCAAGAGTGGAGTAGTTTCTGTGATGGCTCTAACCATGGTTTTTACATAGGTGATTGTAGGAGATCTGGCACTTTGTACTGGAAAAGCCTCACCTGTTCACAGGTCAATGAGCTGTTCTGTGGGAATGTGGAAGATAAGAATACCAAGGGGAGGAGAAAACCAAAACCAGAAAATGGAGGACTGGCTTGTCAGGTTTCAGTTTGAGAGACCCTCAAAGACTTATTATAGTAGTTGGTGTGATAATATATTTGTATTAAAAATCATAGAAAAGAAACCTGTGTTTCACAGGAGCAATAGATGCTGGTCAGCTGTGCTGCTGAAGGATTCATTATAGTTAATAAGAGGGCAACGTATTTGAAGTGATCTTTTCTGGGAAGCATTTCCCCAGGTTATCACACAGAAGCTGTGGTCTAATGGGGGAAAGATTGCATTTCAAACTGGCAGTAAAATTTGACAATATGTAAGAATCTCCCACATGATATTAGTTTTGAAGATATGAAGGAGTCAGAGAGAAGTGGGAACTTGGTACCATGTGACAGAGTTAGAGTTTATTCAGAAAAGCCCAGAGAAGCCATTAGTGAAAAGTAGTAGGGGATCCAGTTTGCTATTCTTCAGGACAGAAGGAAATTAATGGAACACCTCAATTAAATTTATTATGGAAGCCGGGCAGTGGTGGTGCATGCCTTTAATCCCAGCACTCGGGAGGCAGAGGC
>LOEQ01000697.1:428636-443413 GCA_001685075.1 Bramus lutescens | reverse complement strand
AGAGAGAGAGAGAGAGAGAGAGAGAGAGAGAGAGAAGGAGAGAGAGAGAGAGAAAGAGAGAGAGAGAGAGCCACTACTCTAGTCTGAGCAACCCAGTTGCAGGTTCTTTCCAGTCTTCTACATCAAAGACATGACTTCAAAGGTATTTGGTCCTCCCTCCTCTGCAAGATACTCTTTTTCAATGCATGGATGCTTGGTTTCTCTTTAAATAGAAAGCTCTTTTTTGAGTTAGAATAGATCCTGTTATCATGTTTGACATTAAGCCTTGCAGCTTCCCTTCCATAGAGGGACTTTCTAGTTTACCTGGTTCTCTTGGACACACACACACAACCACACATGCACACACTATACATATATATGTTTATGTATATATAACTTTATTTAGTTATGACCAAGAAATCTCCCCTAATCTGCTGTATCTCAAAGCTCAATGTCTGGCATAATTGTTCTTATTTAAATAAAACGTGAACAGTGTATCCTTGCAATGCCCAACACCAACTTTAGATATTGATAGATAAGACAGGAGAGTAATATAGTGGCATTTCAATTGTATTTTGGTAAATAAAGCTTGCCTGAAGATCTGAGAGTGAAACAGCCCCACTGGTCAGCCTTACAGACCAGGTGATAGTAACACACACTTTTATTCCCAGTAGCCACAATGACATGCACCTTTAATACCAATAAAATGGGAGGAAACAACTCTCAGACAAGTCTCATTCTGAGATTGCTGGAGGCAGAATTGCCATTTTCAGACTGAGGTTGAGGTAAGAGCCAGAGGCTAGCTGCTTTGTTTTTTGGGTCTTCAGATTGAACCCCAATTTTTCTCCCTGACTTTTTATTAATCGTCCTTCAGAGTAAGATCTGAAAAATCTTAAAAGTGAGGCTGGATTAAAATGAGAAAAAAATGGGTGAGAAAGAGCAAAGATATGTGTGTGGACATTAGTGTAATGGAAACCAATTAATACTGTCATAGAAAGCACATAAAAATTAATCATGCTTGAAACTTCCTCAGGGGTGACGATGCTTTAAAAAGAATATGTAGTAAATGAGTATATAACACAGAGAAATGCTTTAAAGTAGACCAACAATCCCACATGTAAGAATTGGAAATCTATAATATAATATTGGAAAGAATAGTCCAAGAAGAAACAGAATGACTAGGCAGCTGCTAAAATGGGAAGAGTTTAGACATTGTGTTAACCTTGCTCCCTCACATGAAGCACACCGCATCCTGGTACCCTACAAGGCACTCCATCCTCTGACTGTACCACAAAGGCTTCATCCTACCTCCTAGCAAAGGTACTTCTTTTCTCATGTCTGCCTCTTTCATGCACAGTACCAGTTTTCCTACTTGACTAGAATACACTCGAGGGCAGAGACACCTTGATTTCCGTGTCTGATTATCATGTATTCCAGCATGATACCTGAAAGTATATGTGTTCAGTTGTTGCCTGTTAAGCGAGAGCCTTGTTAAGTGCAAAGATCTCAGGCCATTCGTCCATCTGCAAGTCTTCCCAGCACTGGGCAGTGTCTTGTACTTAATGAATATTTAGGAAAGGAACCTAAAGGAGACCAGCAGGTGACGAGCTAGCAGCAGCTCTCAGTATGGGATCCGAGGGGGAATTCCTGTGGCAGCTACCACCTTGCTCTCTGGCACTACTCTGAATGGGCAGACAGCTTTATCGGCTCCGAGTCCAATACAGACTACACAGTGACGGCATGCTGCATGTAGCCACCCCTACGTTTCTGCTAGTGTTGCCTTGCACCTTCTTCAAACATCACCCCTGCTTTTCGTCAGTTTGTGTCAGTACTTGCAAGCCTTTGCCACTAACTCAGCACCCCTTCTTTATACCCCCGAATACACATTGCCAGGCCGCACAAACCCTGTCTGTGAAGAGGCTCTTGATCAGCAAAGGGAAAACAGTGAGGAGATGCCATCTGCATATCCTACTACATAGCTCAATTAGTTGATTGATTTGTAACACTTTAAAAAACATTTTCTAGGCAAAGCAAATTAGAAGAGTGTTTTATAATGTATTCAGTTTAATTAAAACTGCACTGAGTGGAGTACTTTCCTTCTTGGTTTCAGAAAAAAAAAATCACAAGGAGGTCACATATCGTATTGGTTCTTTTAACCCCTAACTATGAGTAAAATATCACAGCGGAAGGACACAAGTGCCCCTCTTTAAAATGTTTGCTGTAATGAGAATCTAGAAGATTAGGTAGCAAGAGAATGCAGAAGGATGCTGGCTTGAAAGAGGGACTTTAGGGGGAAGTTGGTAACAGATTCTGAATTTGAATAAGCAATAACACCTGCTCCTTGTTGTACACAGACACACACACACACAGACACACACACACATGCACATGCGTGCGCGCATATACACACACATACACACACACACACACACACACACACAATGTTTTTACCATCTGAAGGGGAAAAGAAAGATCCATAAGCATTCCAGATGAATTCTGCAGTTTAGGAAGGAGATGGAAACATTAAATGTATATGCAGCCCTCTGCTATTAAGGAAGAGCGCAGAAGCAGCCTCCTGGTGCCTACCTTTTCCAAGTCTGGATAGTTTTGGATAATATCCTGGCCTCTCCCTATCACATGTGCTACTGTTGCTGCCAACCTTTTCCCTCCCTCCTCCTGATGCCTGTCACATCCCCAAATGCAAGCAGTCTCCAGATTGGTAGTCATCTGATTAAAGGCTCACATTATTGGAGATATTTGCCCGAATAATTATGATTTATTTAAAAGCACTTCGTTTGCATTGCTCTTGTCTCGGTTTCTTCTAAGCCAATTACTGAGAAATCAATTGGATTGGTTTGAGTTTTAAAGTCATTTAGAACTTCAGAACTTAACTGAAATCAGCCCCTCCAGCCTAATCATCTTATAAAAAATTGAAATGCAACACAATGAAGGGAGCATCCCATGTGAACCTCTGGGCCTTGAATCTTTAGAGCTTTCCTAACATGCAGCTGAGTGATGAAAGTCCTGATGCGGAAGCAGTGATTGTTACCTTTTAGGAGATTCATCCCCTCTGACTACACATACACAGTTGGATAAACAGTTTCCGACTATTGGATTCTTGTTCACAACCTAGAAGAAACTCACAGGATTATTTTTTCCTATTCTACTTGGGTGGCTGATTACATAAATTTTCATGTAGTAATCTGAAACTGATACAAATAATAGGGAATTCTATCACCTACTCTAGGGAATACCTCTATGTATGTCTTAGCCAGCTCCTGCTGTAACAAATACCAGAGACCAGGCTACCTAATGACCTAATGAAAGACTTTTTTTTTTCTTTTTTTTTGCTCATACATTTTAGATGCTGGACATCCATGGTCAAGATGCTAGCAAACTCTCTTCCTAGCAGACTCCCAACTTCTCATTTCCATCTCATTGTATCATTACATGGAGAAGCAAGAGAGGAAGGGAGCGGCCATTTTGCCATCTCTCTGGCTCTTTTTGTGAAGATGTAAAACCCACCATCGTAGCCCCCAATATCAAGAGTTTTTCTAAGCCTAATGAGCTTTTACAAGCTCTATCTCCCAACACTGTCACCTGTAGGGTCAGCATACCCTCGCATAAACTGCCAAGAACACCCTGATCAAAGTCCATGAGGTCCTCAATTCTCATCTGTTGTCCTTCCCAACCCTTGGAGAAACTGCAAATATCGTCATTTAATGCCAAAGAAGCAATCACCTCCAGTTTCTTGAGATAGGCAGTTATTTTTTAAGGAAACAAATAACTATTATTGAGTGGTATTTTTCAAGGTAGTTGATATTTTGTGAAAGTTAATAGCATTAATTTCCAAGAATATGCAACAGGAGTTCCTCTACAAGATTTCAGAAATACCCACTTATGTAAGTCTGTTTCTGTGAAGAATCCCATTATTGGTTTATCAACCCAAAGACAGATGTTTAAAGATTGCCCCATCAACAGCCACTAATTCCTTAATGGGTGTTTCAACTAAGAATGAAATGAATTCAAGCACCAAAGAGAAGAATCCTTGTGATTTTAAATATTACTAATGGGATGGAAGTAAAAATAATTGCCGTTTAATTATAGAAATGTGTACTTTGATGCACAAATGAATGACAGAAGATAATGACATCGGACACGGAAAATATTCTTTGGCTTCTGGGGACATTAGACAATAATTTACATGTTTAATTGAGTTGCTGTGAAAGGCTCGTTGTACAATTACATGTTCACTTAGGTGCTCAGATAGATACAGAATGCCCGTGTTACACGTGTACCTATTTGACCAAATTGCTGAAAAAAAAATGGGTCTGATTATTCATGTGTGGGACTCCACATGTGATAGCATTTTACCTTGTGCTAAAAATGCCTCCTACCCTTAGGTTGATGGCTCAGTCTTGCTCTGAGCACTATTGCAGTGCAAACTATTTATGGAACAATATTGCCCTCTGGCAGTGAGGCAGCCAATGGTTTTTAATAACTGTTTTATGTCATTTTGACAGCTTTTAAACTAGTCACACCCAGCAGTTTAAGCCAGAAGTGAGACATCAAGGAATGCCTGCAGGAGTTTTATAGTACTAACCCTGTATGCACGTTTGTATTAGGAAAGCGTTACAACTTCTGCTGTAAAGGAAAGCTACCTTCCCCAAGTAGAAGACTGAGTTTTTGCCATGGTAAAGCTTCAGAAATGTGCAAATAATAATGCCGATAGTGTGCTCACTAAACAAGCAAAGGACAAACCTCTGAGAGAGCTATGTGATCCACAAAGATGCCTGAGAGCTGATCACAAAACGACTTCCTGGGATGCATGCTCAGGAAGTGGGAGCAGAGAGAACTTGAGGGTCTCATCTGATCCTTTGGATTGAGTTATCTTGGGGAGTGTCAGGGCTTTAGGAAAATGACCCAGAGCTGCTCACTGAAGTTAGAGACAGGAAGGACTTGGCAGCAGGTTCGTGTTCTGGTAAGGCTTTCTCAGCTGCCACTCAGTCACTCACACAAAGAGGTTGCCAAAGGAGGTCCAGGTGGGCTTTGCCAGCTGGGACTGGATTTAGAGGGGTTGGGGGTGCTGCTATGTTTAGTAAAGCAGCTTTGGGGACAGCTGAGACAAACAGAGCTCAGGAATCACCCGTCTTTCCAGTCCAGTGCTTAACTGCTAGAAGCTTTTCCTGGATTGCAGAAAGCCACCAGAGTCATGGAAACCATGCTTATGGTAAAATTAGGCTTTGCTTGGAGATTCCAATCATCCTCTTCTCATTCCAGTGGGACAGGGCCTCCTCACAGTGGAGTTCCGGGAGAGGGGCCAGGAAGGCTGCTGGGACGGAGCGTAGATTAAAGCAGCAATGCATCGGTTCATATTTTCAATCCGGCATTCACATGCCACCTTCCTGCAAAATACAACTCTGAAGTTTTTTTTTTGCCGTTTTTCTGCTAACATTCCCTGTGGCATGTGGATGGAAACATTGCACCATGGCCGGCTGAGCACTTGCCCAGGAGGTGAAAGGCTCTTAGTTCAAGAGCTAGTGTCACGAAAACCTGTTGAGTCCTATGGAAAAATGACCAAGAGGTCAGGCGGCTCAGCGGGCGAAACGTTGGCCATAACAAATGGACAGACTAAGGTTTGGATCCCTACAATCCACATAAAAATCCAAATAGGCGTGAAAAGAGCTGGTAATCTCAGCAAACAGGAGGGGAGGAAACTGAATCCTAGCAGGACAGCTATTCAGAATTGAGAATCTTGGGATTCAATGAGAGATCATCATACCTCAACAAAAAGAACACACTGGATAATTAAGGAAGACATCCTGTCACGTTTGGTCCTCCTTGCAGGCATGCGCAGGTGCATACACATGTGTGACCATGGACATGCACTATACATTCTCAGCCAAGAATGATCAAGAGCATTAGTAAAAATGGAGAGGAAATAACTCTGCTAAATTTAGAAAACTGAGCCTAAAAGAGTCCTAGAAAGAAATTATACTGAAATAATCAGGCAACTATCACAATTAAATTTACTATGTACAATTATTAGATAAAAATTGAACTTTTATAGCATGTTCTCTCTGAAATAAGCTAAATTGTTACTCAAGAACATCCCCAATGAGAAAGGGAAGAGTTCATCTCAGTAGATAATTAAGGTAATTATTTTATTTGCATAAGAAATAAGCACAAATAGGTCCAATTAGATGATCAGTTGGGAGAGGGATGCTATTGGGGCCTATTTAACTGACCCAGGAATATGCATCATAAAAATGGATCCACACCTTTTTTACATCCAAGGCAGAGAGTCTCAAACATGGCAGCAAACGGGAAACAAAAGGAATATGGAGTTAGTCTCATTCAAGTGCCAGAGTGGCGACTCCTGTTTCAAAGCTGATCCAGCTCAGCAAACTGGAGCGCAACCACAGAGAGCACGGCCCATTCCCAGAAACCAATCCACAACAGCTCTTTCCAAAAATCTATCTCCAAAATGTTTTCAGAAGAAATGGGGCTTGGAAGGGAAACAACTCATTTCCGCTACCAGTGACCGGAGGGACTCTCTCCCCACATTCCCTGCTCCAAAATGTTCTACAAATTCCCATCATTCTGTAACTACCTTTCATTTCACATTCCCCTTTGCAAGAACTTGGGGGGGGGAGCAAGAGGAACACAGAAGGGCATGTGTGCTATAATTTGTATTTTGTTTGGCTTGGCCCCTGTTTATGAACACAAGTGGCTTACTTCATATCTAAAAGCAAAACTTGGAGGAGAAATTGCACATGCTGACTGGGCAAGCAAAAGCTTGATCCGTTTCAAGGCCTAAAGAAATGGTAACAAAAACATAATGATAATTACAATAATAATGGGAATGATGGTAACTGACATTATTTCATAGACGACAAGCTCAGAATAAGTGGTGCTTGTAAGGTGTGCTTCTCAAGAGCGGACGTTCTTTGAAGCCAATGTTATTGCCACTGCAGTCATCTATAAATATGAGGTCAGCGTTTTCCCTAGAATCCATGGTTTCTCTGATCGTGTGCGACTGTTATTTCTCCTGATAGAGTCTTAGGTGGGCTGTGCTATTTTGAACCTTCTGTGCTTCTGGACTTCTTCCTGCTAAGACAGAGGATTGTGTTTCCCTACCTACTCTGATCTTGAATCGAGTCATGTGACTTGCCTTGACCAACAAAAGAAACAGAGGTGACAACTTGCTGGTAGCTCTCAGTATAGGCTCTCCTGGGCATTGCTGACTTAGCTTGTCCTTTTATGCCAGAAATGGTGACCAGAAGAGGGTGGCCTGACCAAGGATAAATGAGATAGAATTTCCCTGGTGACCTGCTAAGGAGGCCTTAGAAGATCCAGACACCCTTGTGATATCTCTGCCATCTGAGTTTTAACCCAGCCTTGTGTTCTCTGGGGCTCCCGCCTTTGGCCTTGAGTACAAACTCCCATTCACCTCTTAGATGATGTATTGATTAGTTTTGTCAACTCGGCACATCTGGGAAGGGAGACCCTCGAATGACAAACTGCCTCCATCAGACCCATCTGTGAGACTTTTCTTGATTGCTGATTCATAAAGGAAGGCCCAATCCCCTGTAGTGAGTGTCATCCCTGGGCAGGTAGACCTAGGGTGTACAAGTAAGGGAACTGAGAAAGACAGGAAACAATCACGACAATGGGCACCAATACTCTGTTCCCCTGTAGACTCTTCCTGGGTTCCTGGATCCAGTTTCTCCCCCTGGAGCTTCTGTTGCTGTTTCCCCCAAGACAGACTGTAACCTGTAAACTAAAATAAACTTCTTCTTCCCCTTCCTCCTCTCCAGTTTGCTTATGTCTGCTGGGGAGAGACCAAAGTAGGACAGCTGGGTACAAACCTCAAAAAGGGACTTCTGCATGCAATTGCTAACATTCACTAGTTATTATCCTTCAGCATAGACAAGCAGACTCCTACTACAAAAGTTCAAATGCTGAACCCAGGGGCTGTATTCCTACCTGCTCAGACTTGTAATTCTTTTTCTACTCACTTCGCCTATTAAAAACCTTATGCTGTGATCCATGGATCATACTAAAGAGTCCACTTACCAATGACATGTAATCTCATGTGTAATTCAGAAAGGCTCATTATAACACAAGGTCTTGCACACATTGTAAATTCATAGAGACCTTCACATACAAACTGCAAACTGGCTTGGATAGGAGAAAGGTTTTTATTTTTTGATTTTTATGTTTTGTATTTGATATTCTTGTAAAGCTGTTTACATCTAGTTATTCTTTCTTACTTTTTTTAAAAAAAAGAAGACCAAAAGGTTGTAAGATCCCCAAAATGAAATAAACTAAATGTTTGCAATAACTACTAACGAGGTAGGCATGTCTGATACAAACACGTGTTTATGTAGGTAGATGATAGTGTTCATATTCAGCGTGACTTCTCAATATAGTGGCGAAAATCAAAAGAATACAAGTATATGCATATTTTATACTTTCAATAAAAGTAGATGAAGCACAAATACAGATAATTATGGATGCTATAGTCACATTATTCTTATCTTATTAGCTTTTGTTTTGTTTGTTTCCTAGCAGACAAGCATGGGTTTCAATATGGGTCTGTGTATGTTCCCTTTGGCAATTTTTAGTAAACATCTGAGCTGGACATTTCTTTATTTGGAGCAGGCTATGCCCATCACAAGCTACTTCCACAAGCACCATTTCTATTGATGGCAATGGCTTCATGTTCGCCGCTGGACTCAACATTCCTTAGAATGAGAAGCATGCTGACTTTAACTGAATTAGGGACAGACTCTCATCCTTCGTCTAGTGGACCCACTAATCCCTTTCAGAAACTGAGCTGTTTCTGTTCTTTTATTGGATACCTGAGTTCAGTAATTGCTTATTTCAGAAACAGTGCAGGAACACTGACAGTTGTCGAAAAGAAAATCAAGGTTTCATTGACAACTCTGCCATTTCTTTATCATGTTTATGGTACTCTGAAACCTTGGTTTCTTAGCTGTCTTACAGGGGACTTCTTTTTGAGAGTTTAGGTAGTTAAGACCCACCTGCAGGCTCCATCCATCTCCTGGTGAAAGATCAAGGAAAAAAACGTCTTCAGAGTTAAGCATTATGACGCCCCCACCCCAACAAAGACTTGCTTGTTATTTTTCACCTTAAATATTGGTAGTGCAAATATCAACTACAATAATCTTCATTTAGGACCCCATTGCTACTATCTAACTGAACAAAAGGCGTCATATGATGAACCCCCCCCNCGACACACACCCCCCCAAAAGAAAGGACTTTTGGACTTCCCATGGGAGGAATTGCAAAGAATTAAAGAATCTGTATACATTTTGTTGCTATAGAAAAGTAGGCAATAAGAAAAGCTCACTTTTTCTGTTTCTTATTATGTTTCCAAAGTAACCGAAATCTGCAGTTTCTCTCCATGGGGAGTCTATGCATTTTTTGTTTTGTCTCCCACTTTTTATCAAACTTGTGTTAATCAGCGGAATAGCAGAACGCCTGTGATGCTTCACAACCTAAGACTTCAGCACTGCAATACCTCTGCAGTCTGCGCATGCATGCCCCAGACGATGCCACCTACAACGCATTCTTAATGATTTTACAGAATTATTGCAATCAGTTTTTGGCAAGATGATAATGAAGTGTCAGAGTGAAAGATCACCCCCCCCATATTTTTACAAAAGCGAGCATTGGGGCTTGGAATTGGTGCTATATGAGCTGTTCTTTCTTAAACAAAGAAGGACTTGCGAAGCCTTTGGTAAAGTGTTCCCAGCCTGCCTTGGATGATACTCTGGGGTGCCTTGTTTCTGCTACCCTTGAGTATTTATCTTCTCCTTCTGTTCTTTTCTCTCCTTAACGTTTATCTTTCCCTTGTTTTCTGGAAGGTGAAGACATTCCTAGTCAATTATCAGGGATTGTGTTTGTGCGTGTTCATCTTCACAGCTGGAGACTTTTAGAGTTTTAATGTACCTGTTCCAGGATGTTTGGTTTTCTAACTCTCAGATGCTTTCTCTCTGATCCTCATTTCGTTTGAAGTTCTTCACCACTTAAATTGTATATGTTGTTGGCTTCCCGTTATTAGTAGCGGGTAGTGGATCTCTGATCCTTGTGACCATTAACTGCTCAGAGCATTTATAATCCTTTAGATTAGTTTATTTCTATGTTCAGCAAGATCTTTTATCTTCTGAAATCCACATGCAACATTTCTCTGGAAAAAAAAATCTACAAGCAGCCACTATTTGTAAATCAATATTATGTGTGGGAGTTGAATCTGGTTCAAAAAGAAAGCAAATACGTAAGAAATAAACAAATCTATATAAGCAACAATAGAGCTACTACAAAAATTTTGTGAAGCCAAATGAGAAGTGGAAAGTGTGTGCCCATACAGCATTGCAGAAAGTAGTGTGGGGTCTCTGTACTCTGCTTCACAGACTAAAAGAATTCCAACATTTCTCTTTGAGAATGAAGGTAAAAGCCAGGAAAGTTTAAGCCTGTTAACCTCACTCTTCGAGGGTATTGCTTGTGAATTTGGAAAGTATTTGGTTTTCACAGATTTCAGGCTGCCCTCTCTGAGAGACCTTATGTGGATTCATGCATGTCCATATTGGGCAGACACCAAATGGTGGGTTCGATGGCTTGGAGGACAGGATCGCCCGTGAATTTCACGTATTGTCTTCGTTTATTTAAATCTAAGAAAGGTTGAAAGAGAGTTTCCCACAGCAGATTCCAAGTTGGTGATCCTGAATTTTTGACACCTCATTAGGAATAAAGGAAATTGGTGTTAAGCTCAAAAATTGAGCTCAACCTGGAAAGATGAAGAGGCTGAGTTTAGTCATTCCAGAGACTGTCTCACTCCTACTCATCCTAGATTCCATCAATGATTCTCTCTTCCCATCTTGCTCCCAACTTCTACCAGGAATAGAGACAAGAGGCAAGCATGCAGGCAGGAATAGAGACCAACAATGCAATCTACCCATTAGTTGCTGATACCAAGATGCTGTATAATACACCATCCCAACTCCCAACTTGGGTGACTTGTAGCGATATTGCTTTTTTGTTGTTTTTTGTTGTTGTTGTTGTTGTTAAGATTTGCTGAATTTTGTTGTTGTTGTTGTTAAGATTTGCTGAAGTAGCTCTGCCTGGGAGGATGGGTCGTTTGAGCCAACATTCAGTCTACCCCACATGTGTTAATCCCCAGCTTACTTGTGATCAAGCAGCAGGCACCCCCTGAGACATGCCCTTCTCCTGTCAAGTAGCACAAACGCTAAGTTCAGCCAAGCACCCAAGCACACATTTGATATCACATCTGCTGACATTACACTGGGCAAAGAAACTCTTATGATCAAAGTACAAATTCATGCGCCTTTAAAAAAAAAAGAAGGAATTATTTGAGTGGAAAACTTTGTGTGTATGGCAGGGGGTAAAGGTGGTAAATCAACCAATACAGGGAATGTTCCCTCCAAAGATGCAAGCAGAGGCTTGACTTCAAATACTAATATTTGGTCGTTCAAAAGGGAAGAGAGGAATGTATGATCTTGTATCAAGATGTTTTATTGTTTTAAGGTGGGAAGTAGCTTACCTTTTAAAACTATGTGTGGGCAAAAGGAAACATCTGCAAGAAGAGGTGCATTTTGGAGACTTCCATATGTAACCTCTGATCAAAGGCTTCCAATGCGTGACCTATAATCACACACCTAGGAAAATTTTAACCCTTTCTTGTGTGCCTCGTGAGGTCTTGATTTCATCCTAGCTCAAGTAGAGGTAGAGCTTGCCAGTTCCTTTTCCATATCCCTGTGTCGAGCCTCTATACAGAGACCAAATTCAAGTGCTGCATTACTTGAGAACCACAATGCTACCCCATACTTACAAGTAGCTTATCCTTTGGTAGCCTTCAGGAACTAGTTCTCGTATGCATCCCCATGTCAAAACCCAGGGATACTCAAGTCCCTTAGATAAAATGATAATTTTGCACATAATCTAGATACCTCCTCTTTAAGTTATCTGCAGCTTTATAGTAACTAATACAATGTAAATGTCATATAGATACTGTCGTTTAGGGGATGGCAACATTAATAAAAGTCTGTATATGTTTAGAACAGACAGATATATTTATTGTTGTCGTCTTACCCTATAACACAGCCTGGCTTGGAACTCGCTATGTAGCCCAGGTTGACCTTTAGCTCATGACCTTCCTGCCTCAGCTTCCTGAGTCATGGAAGTATAGGCATGAGTCACCAAATCCAGCTCCTATCGATTCCAAATATTTTCTATCTATATAAATATAGAACCCCTAACTTAAATATGGAGCGCCTACTCTACCCAACATTGATTTAATTTTCATGGAAAATGATGTTACTATCATTTTACAAAAGGTAAACAGGCTCAGAAAGATTGTATAATTTCACCAAGGCCATGGACCGAGTTCAGAGCAGAGAAGGCTATGTGATCAACTGATTGCAGATTTCTAAAACACCCAAAGCCGTTGTGGCCGCTGTTAGAATTGACTCAAATATTAACTATGTGGTCAAGTGGTGGTTTTTTCAGCATCTTCCTTTTTGGGCATTTAAATCCATCCTCACTTTGATGGAGAAGTAGCAGGAGTCCCACAAGGCAAATCACAAGGTGGCTATTATCCTCTTCCTTGCTTTTCAGGTTGAGCTGCTCTTATGGCTTTGAACCTTGTTCCCATGAGATGATTAAACACTGATTATCTTGCCTAGAAATAATTGGTTTTGTTTGTGGTTCCACTTGACCCCAAGTGATGAAGCAGTTGTAGCATACCACAGATGTGAAGTTGCAAAGCAGGGACTGTTACTGTTTTAATGAGAGAAGTGTGGTAATTCAGTATTTACAACATATTCCTAAAAATGAGAAGAAATAAATTCTCAACGTGGTTCTGCTCAAGCCAACTATGTTGTTTGGGGCTATGACATTTTATTTTGCTTTAAATTGTCTAAGAAAAGTACAACAAAGATGGTAACAGTATTGGGAACTCCCTGGAAGAAATGGAGTTGATCCTGGTTCATATAACTAATTTGCCAAATCCATTCCCAATTAACTCACTCTAATAGTCCAAGCACCATTGACCAAGTACATTGCGGTGATTTATTTAGAATTTAATGGAACTATATGGTATTTCCATCACAAGTTTAATAAGCTAAGCATTATAAACTGCAAAGTGTTTACGTTTATTGTTTGGGGCTTTTTTGAAGATTGCTGTTAAGAGGCTTCCTTTTAAAGGTTGCTGACTCCATCCCCCAAACAATAAATAGCACAGTACAGCAAGTGGATGGCAGGAGCAGCATTGCACTTTAGGAACAACCATGATGACTCCCCAAGCAAGGTTTGCAAATGGAGGAAGAAGATGAAGAAAAGACAAAGTTTCCATTTAATTTACTTTCCCAGTGTTCTCCTGCTGTGCTGTTTTTAATATCCCCCTAGGAGCAATGAGTCAAATGCCTTCCACTGAAAGAGAGCAATAGTGATAGACATTTGGCACGTAGTAAAAATCTGTATGATTTCATGGCTGCTGAAAAGGAAAATATTTTCTCTCTTTCTCTCTTCCTGTGTTCTCTTAATGCAATAAAAATGGCTTCCTGTGGAGGTCAAAGGATTCTACAATTTCTCTTTCCTGTGCCCCAAGACAGTTGGGACTGCCGGTTTCAAAACTTGCTTTTTGTTTGGAAGATTTTTAATGGCTAGTTATCAACTGGGTTGCCTAAAGGAGGTAAGTTATCTATATGTAAAAGGAGGAATGCAGCTTTAAAGGCCTCAGCCACTCCAGAGCTGGATGGTAATTGCTGTTTTGAAACGCTCCCCTGGAATTACAGCCCAAGCTTTCATTTGTCTGTCAGCCATTCCTGCTTTTGTTCCTTTCCCTCACTGGACCTTGCCACTTATTTAGATTTCCAGCTATTCCGTTATCTCCTTTCAAATCTCAGAGGGGAACGTTGCTGGAGACCAAAGTGCCAGAATCTCAATGTTTTCCTTCCTGCAACACAGGCAGCGAAGGAAGGGGAAACTCTCTCTTCAGAGAAGATCTGAACCTGAGAGGCCGGCTGAAAACTTGGGGAGGAGCAGGGGCCTGCAAGGCAGAGGTAGTAACAGCTTGCTCTGCCTTGCCAGGGCCCCTTTACACTCACCCTCAGAAGACCTAAGAGAATCAAGAGCTAAAGAAAAAGGAAGAAAAGCACCTCACATGAGAATGCTCTATATTTTCCTCTATTTCCTTTCATATAGAGGCTGACAAACTTATGTTATTATCCTAAGAACAATGACTCTAAATGTGATACATTTAAGTTGATTTTGAATTTGGCCCTATTCATATTTCTACTGACTTGTACTCTGAAGGGTATGTTATAAAAGAGCCAAGGGTTATATGATATGGTTGGGCTATGAAACACTGGAAAGTAAAATCATGAGATATTATGGGGAAGGTATTAAATGATAGTTTATTTGTATTCTGATAAATAAAGCTTGCCTGAAGATCAGAGGGCAGAGCTAGCCACTAGCCACTAGCTAGCCATGCAGGCTAGGCAGTGGTGGCACACACCTTTAATCCCAGCACTTGGGTAGAAACAGGAAGATCAGGAGTTCAAGGCCACCCTGGGTAACACGAGACTGAACCAGACTAAAAGAGAAACAGAGCTAGGCAATGGTGGCTCACAATTTGATCCCAGCTCTTGGGATCTCATGCCTTTGATCCCAGCACTAGGGAAGCTGAGACAGAAATATAAGCCAGGTGGAAACAGGCTCTCAGCCCCATTCAGTCTGAGTATTCATAGAGA
>LOEQ01000697.1:408671-428627 GCA_001685075.1 Bramus lutescens | reverse complement strand
TCCCCCCCCCCACTCCCCGATTTGGTCTGAGGATTCATAGAGATAAGACCTCCCTAAGTGGTTGTTTCTCTGCTTCTCTGATCTTTCAGCTTTTACCCTAATATCTGATTCCAGGTTTTTGTTTGTTTGTTTGTTTTCCTTAAAACTAATTAGAATCATGCTTCAGGGGGAATCACGTAATTCAAGAGATGAAGCACATGAAGGGAACAAGATCACCCCCGAACAAAATTCTTATTTCAGAACACAAGTTACCTTTCTTGAGCTCTAGAAAGTTTGCTTTAGAATAAATATAGTTAACTTCTCATATGTTCTAGAACAATCAAATATCTAGGCTTCTTCATAAATTTTCACATGAAATTGGCGTCAAATTTGTAGGCATGCACCAATGAGTATAGATTTCCAAGCCTCATGTCACAAACCAGAACTAGGGAAGATGTCTTTCATTCGTCCAAGTGATAAGATTGCCTCCATTTTCTCAGTATATTCAAGCATAACTGGAGGTTGGTCTTTGACACTTGAAAACTTCACATAAAAATCCAGATTTTATATGTAATAGTAATAATTATAGAACAAGAGGTCATGAATTTGAGAGTGAATGGGAAACACAGAAGGGGTTTGGAGAAGAGTAGAAATAATATCAATACAGTACTCATGAATAAAATTCACAAAAATATCATAATTTTTAAAAGCTTGTCTTCTAGCTTCTCTTAGGAGATCCAGACAACATATGCCCACAGTCATGGCAGCTTTGTGTTTTGGAAGCAGCTCATGTTCACAAGGTCTGTGTAGTCACCTGTATGTGATAGCTCTTGTCACTCCACCTGTCCCTTCCTTCTGCTTGGCTAGCATGGTAGTTGTATTCACCAGGCAAGCTTTGTTTGACCAAAGATACTCCGTAAATCGACAGACTCAGAAATCTGTTTCAATCTATGTCCCAGTGTACATCCAATGGTGCCTCTGCTAGGACACCCTGGCTTCTCCCCACATTTCTCTGCCTCCCTAAATGTTCTTCCTGTTGGACATCCCAAGTTGTCATCATTGTCATGCCCCAGACAACTTACATAATAACTTATCAATCATTTAAATCAGATCACATAATAAAATAATTGAATTACTATGCTGTGGTGCTATCCATTGGTGTTTTGCTGCACACCCCTATAAGAAGAACATTCTTTTTAGTCAGAGTGCCAAGGTTTTGTTTTAAAAGTTACTGCTTCTGATCTTCAGAACAACTGTATATTCACTCCAAAAACAAGTTTCTTTTTTTCCAGTACGATCAAGAGAAAAGAAAAAAAGATAAGCTAAACTTTATGCTTTGATTCCTCAGGAAAGGGTGATGATAACACAATTGCTCTGAGGTAGGTATTGATTATGTTTAAGTGCCATCGGAGGTTTTTCTTGGAAGAGATTGCAATCACTGTAAGCAGTAAGCGCTGCATGCTTACATGGAAGGAAAATAACAGGGGGAGGGGTGGAAACACCCTTTGTAGATTAGCCTCTACATTTGCCCAATAACTGAATGAGTGTTGAGAGGCTACTCATTGTGATCCAGTGACAGATTCTGTTTAAAATAAATGACGTAAAGGGAACTACCTAGGAGGCCCTAGAGCTAAGTTCCATTGTGGTTGCTTTTGGGCTACAGGAAATTAGGAATAGATTTTTCCCCTGCTACTACAGCATAAATATTGTGACACATATAAATGTGCATACATGTAAACATGTGTAGAGTCTTATCGTAACCAGAAGAGTCGCTTCTATATATTTAGTGTGATATTGTGAGGCTCTGTGTATTCACACTGCTCTTAACGATAAAAAGCTCACACTGTGAGAGCAGAATTCAGAAAAGTGCTATGCATTTCAGTTCTGCATGGAATTTTCTCCATGGTGAATCTTTTTCCATTCATCCTATTGGTTAGTGGCATTATCAGGCTGAAGCATGATTAATCAAAACCCAGAGTCAGAAATTGGGGTTCAGCTTGAAAAGACAAAAAGCAAAACAGCCAGCCACTGTCTTTCAGCTCTACCCCAGATCGAAATGACAATCCTGCCTCCAATAATCTCAGAATAAGCCTGAGCCTGAGCACTGTCTCCTCCCATTTTATAACTCTCTCTGAGGCTGAGATTAAAGGTGTGCATCACTGGGATTAAAGGCATGTACCACCAGGTTTTTATGGAAACAAGTGAGGCTACTGGGATTGAAGGTGTGTGATACCACTGCCTGGTCTGTAAGGTTGACCAGTGGGGCTGTTTTACTCTCTGATCTTCAGGCAAGCTTTATTTATTAAAATACAAATGAAATATCACCAGGCTAGAATGTAAGATTCGAAAAAGCCTGTGTTAAGGGTTCTTTGCAGTTTATTTGGCTAATAGTTATTGGAATTTTACATGCAGACATTGTACCAAGGAGGCATTTTCACCATATCCATTCCAACGAGTTTTGTGAAATCAGTATGCCTTATGCTAGAAATGAGAATAAAAATACTCACAGAGGATAAGCAATTGGCCAGTCATAAGGCGAAAAAGTCCAACATCGAAATTCGAACCTGGTTGAGTCAGATTTCAATATTGCTAATCGGGTTCTTAACCATGTGGTTCATGACCCCTTTTGGGTCACAAATGAGATATCTACATTAAGATTCATAACAGTAGCAAAATTACAGTCATGAAGTAGCAACAAAATAATTTTATGGTCGGGGGTCTCCACAACATGAATAACTGTATTAAAGATTTGTAGCATTAAGATGGTTGCGAACCCCTGTACCGCTTTATATACTCATGGTCATTTGTTTTCCAGGATGGTGAAATGGATCATAAAATCAGACTTGTTTTGTATATACCCAAATCATATTTTATGCTGAAATATTCACTAAATGCTCAAAATTACTCTGAACTCCATTTCAAAGATTTGTGTGTGAATGTGTGTGTGTGTGTGCATTTGTTGTCCCCTCCCACCTCTGGGTGTGTGAATAAGTGTATCCAAACCAACATAAGAGTAATTCTTGCTTTAAAATTTTTAAGGACTAAAGCCAAGATTTGGTGAGACCATTTTAATACCTGGCTGAGCTTTACTTGTCAATATAGGATGAAACTTTAAAGGAACGAAAAACTTCTCCATGAATATTTTATGTGAGGCATGGAGGTTATAAGATACAGAAAAGCAGAAACAGACTAACAGTTAGCTTGCTGCTGCATTGTGGGAAGGGATTTTGTGCATTCCTGCTGCCCTCCTAACAGGTACACAGAGATGGCTATGCAGCATTATCGTCTAGGTTTTGCTCAGTCTCCCCGCAATCAACAACCTGCTTCTCCCTGTACATCCTTTTCTGTTTTTCTAAAATTTCATGGTTCTCTGGCTTCACTCTTTGCCCTCCTTCCCATTTTACCTCTTCTGCGATTTCATGTCATCCTTGCAACCATCCTTTATATTTTTGCATGTCGCATGTATATATGTATTGCTTTCAGGATTCTGTCACTATCTGATGATGTTCTAGGCAAGTGAAGATTTCCAATCACTTACTTGATGACCCGATTTTAATTCCCCAAAGCGTGTCGAAGGCAACATTTCTGAAACTTAGCTCAGCTGCCACTCTCAGAATATATACTTCTCAAATACTGCCTGGTCCTCCTTGCTACAGACTGCAATCTAAGGCCTTAAACTCCTGCCTTCTCTCATCAAGGGCATTTAATCCATAAGTCACATTTGTCAAAAAGCCACCTGATTTTTCAAAGCCACTCAAATTGCTTTCACATTTATATTCATTCATTATTTGACATTCTCATATTATCTTCGGAGAGATGTGAAGAGGCCAGCTTGGCACATTTCTCTTTTCATTGCCTTACTGGGGCTGAAATAACTTTCACCTGTTTTGACTCAAAATTTCTGGCCTTCCTTCTGCAAGTGATCTTCTACAGTGCTGCTGACTGTGGAATCTTTCTAATCACAAATCTGACTGTGTCTGTCCCACAACTCGCTGCATAATATACAGGGGAAAAGTCTAAAATTCTAAACATAGATCCAAAGGAAATATGAGTCCCACACCTCTAGGCTCCTCTCCCTCCAGGTGTTTATTGTGAATGTGTTGTGTTTCTTAGTTTTTCCAATACCCCACTCCACTCTCTGCTTCTTCACCTCCTCATCTGTCATGGACATTTGACTTGAATTCCAACAACCATGCCAGTAGACATGTATTCGCATCCTTCAATAGAACCACATTCCTGATTTCTACTGATGGAGATGTTACTTACCTATCCCCATTCTTATCTCTATGTATAAGGGGCTTCAATTTTTATAAGTATGATATTCTTCTGTTGTACTTCAATTTAATCCATGTTGTCTTACAATAATTTTTAATAGGTTAAAAGGTTCTTGAGACTATTTTTCGTTCACTTGTTTATTTTTAAGAGCTAGGGTGATTCCTGTCATATAATAAATACATGAATAAACAATGGTTAGCATTTTAACATATACTACTGTCTTGTACTCATTTTGCATACAATAGAAAGAATTTCCAAACTCTGAGGGTGATTTCAGGAATCTATAGACATTGAAAAGTGAAATAACCAAATACTTTTACATATTGTATGACTGGGTATCTGCTGCTCAATATATCTTTCCCTTTGTAATCGCATAGACATTTACAAGATTGAACATATAGAAGGTATAGAAGTTATTTGATATAGTTGGCTCTATAAAATGAGACAGCAATGCTTTCAATATCTTACTACTATGATGACCCACTGAATTCTTATACCTAGAATACATGGAGCAACCTTAGTACATCTAAGCATCCTCTGAGATAAGTACCACTGACCTCATTAGTATTGCCATGAATCAATAAGATGGAGAAGACCAGAACACTATGTGAATACTCTCATTGGCATATTTTGAGAACGTTATATGCATTTGTTTTCAAATTTCGTTCCTTGAGGGACCACTAAATAACAATTCACAGGTTTTGAATCTCTAAAGTGGTCAAGAAAGATATTCACATTATTTTTTTTCATGTGGCCTGCTGTTGCCAGTTTGGTCCATGAGTACTCAGCTAAAGAGATGAAAAATGAACCAAATGTCCAAACAAGAGAAGTCAAGCTACCAGGTCTTAAACCTCTGCCTGTGCTTTAAGCATTATTGATTCCAGAATTCAGGGTTAAATAAAATAAAGGCCTGATATATTTATTCTAATGCATGATAACATGGTTTAATATTTTCAATAAGTACCAAATATCACCCTTGAAGAGACCTAACACCAAACCATAATAGAAAGGAAAGGCACTTATATCACACACACACACACACACACACACACACACCACACACACGTATATATACACACACACTTTAATATTTTATTATATGCACGTGTATGTGTGTTTTTAATGTTGTGTGGGTATTTTTCCTAAGAGTATGTATGTGCACACCATTTAATGTTTGTGTGTATATGTACACACACATATATACATACATGAACATACATGTTTTCTTAAATTTGTATGGGTGTTTTTCCTGAATAGATATATGTGTACCAAGTTAATGCCTGGTCCCAGCAGAGGCCAGAAGGAGGCATCAGGTCCCCTGGAGGGAGTGTTACAAATGGGTGTGAGCTGCCATGTAGGTACTAGGAATTGAACCCAGGTCTTCTGGAAGAATAGGCAGTGCACTTAAAAGCTGAGCCATCTCTCCAATCCCTATTGTTTAGATTGTAAAATAACTGTGATTTTTCTGAAAGAGCATTAAAGTTCTAGACACTGAGAATTCTCCGCAATCAAATGGAAAAATGTTAAGGTTATGAGTGAAATAATGAGAAGGGAGAAGAAGTGGGAAAAACAAGCAGAGAGAAATAGCAGAGAAACTCACAGTGATGATTCCATTTTCGTTGCTCTTTTAGTAGTCAGATCCCAGAGGGACCCAGAGAATTACTGAGAGACTTGACATTATTATTCAGAGAACATTTGGAATTAGCACCATCTTCATTGTTGAAATTCTCCCTGGAGTTGTTTGCACACACCTTGATGTTGATGTGCTAAGGGGCTATTACTTGCTTGTGCGTATTGCAGAATAGCTAAATTAGAGCTGTTCCTGGATTTGGACTCAGTCAAACAGGCATTTTATGTTTGGTGCTGCAGTCCTGAGTGGTTCTACTATTTTACCCATGAGTTTCTCACATTTGGGTGAAAATACACAGTGCAAGTTGTGTACAAGTATCAGCTTGACTTATTTGGATGTGTTGATCTTTTTTTTTTTCTGAGACACAGTATGTCTTTGTAACAGCTCTGGCTATACTGTAACTCATTTTGTAGACAAGGTTGGCCTCTAACTCACATAGATCCACTTGCCTGGGCCTCCTGACTGCTGTTATTAAAGGCAGTGTTATGGCTTCTAATCCTAATAATTAATAGTTTTAAAGCATGCCAATGTGTCTGAGAACCCAAAAGTAGCAGAAAAATAAGTGTCTTCTGTTGGCAAGCACAGTCAGAGGTTGATGATATCTCTGGGAAAAATGGCTGGTAGTAAAAGTGAAAGCTGGACCACATAGAATGGAGCTCCATCTGCAGCTATATATCCGCAGATGGAGCTCCATCCTCTATATCCTATATAGCTGCAGATGGAGCTCCATCCTCTATATCCTACATAGCTGCAGATGGAGCTCCATCCTCTATATCCTATATAGCTGCAGGTACAATACAGAAGAGTAAAATAAAAAAGGGGAAGAAGTCACCTCTAATAGTGTGGCTTCCCATCAGAATCTATGTGTCCGTCAAATCTTTATTTTGTAGCTAGTTCATCAGGAACCTGTTCCAGGGTATTAGTTAAGAGACATTGCAGCAGTACCTTGCTGGGAAAGAAGGCATGCCAGTCAGTCAGTGTTGAAACCTTAATTGATACCTGGTGCTATTATGTATTGCTATGCCATTCTTGTAAGGCAAAGAAAGAGGAGCCAAAACTTGATTTAATGCTGAGAAGTGCAGATCCCTCATCTAGCTCCGAGGATCTGTGCCACTACAAAATTACCTCTTTCCAAAGTACATGTTTTATAGCATGTACATCTCTTCCCAGGAATCGCTCTCTGAGTGCTAAGTTTTGGAGAAGTAATATTTAAATCCCACTAAGTATTAGTATAATTAATTGACATTCAGTGGTCCAGCTCCTTGCTGTCTTCTAATATATAGTCAAAGGAGGAGATACACATTAAATAAGAGTGTGGAAAAATAAATATTTACTTAGGATCCTGGTAATTATTCTAACTGGACAAGGAGCAGTCTTTCCATAAGAGAGGATAATTAGTGGCTTACATTATATTTATTGTTCTGAGAACTTCTCTTGGAGCAGATGGCCTAGCTAATTCTAGAAAAATGAGAAAGTAAAGCCTTAGGAGAACAGGAAAATAGACTGCCCTGTGCTCAGATCTTTATGCTTGGAAAAACCTTAGTGGGAGAATGGGAGAAGCAGGCTGTGCCTGAAAAGTAATGGAAAAGAAGAGAGGAGGGGCTGGGATCCTGTGTGTCAATAAGATTCAGTAATATAGGACATTAAGAGTACTGTCCTTTTAATGAAGGCTTGTATCCAAGGAATTAAAATACTCAATTACCATTCTGAGCAATAATTCTAATTTGGATGAACAGATTGCTACAGGACAAGGGATAAGGATAGTCTCATCAGCAGCTGGCTATAGTTGTTTGCAAGGAAACCAATTATGACATAGATTAGGGTGGCATCCAATGAGATGAAAACCAACAGACACATGTAACTTTTTTAGGAAGTTGAGAGATATATGTTAATTTTTTGAATGAGAGGGATTCAAGGTTGTACAATCGTTATGTTAACATGTCCTGGGAGATGTGCACAAATACCTCCTTGTCCCAGATAGAGCACCAACAACAGATACAAGAAATGATTCCACCCATCTAGCTGGGTACACAAGTGAGTTTATTGGGCTTCTTAGAAGATCACTGGTGACCTAAACAGATGCATCAATGAAAGTTACACCTTAGGAATGGTGATGGTATCCCCAAAGCTATATAGATGGAGTTTTACATTTAGATAACCAACCCTCTTTAATTCTGCAGCTGAGGCCAAAAAACAGGGAGGGATCATAAAATATGTTGAGTATCTGGATCCTAAGACTCTTCTTTACCTCCTGTTTATTTGAGGGAACGTTAATCTACAATCCTAACCCTGACGATCTCTTGTGGGCAATCATAACTGCTTGGTTAAGATGCCAGCTGTTAGGTTTCTTGGACAGTGTTCTACAGCAAGGCAATCTCACAAATGGTTTCCCACCTTCTGATAAGGAGCTCTTGGTTTGATGATTCAAGCTTCTTTAAAAAAAAAAAAAGATTTATTTATTATGTACATAGTGTTCAGCCTCCATGTATGCCTGCAGGCCAGAAGAGGGCACCAGATCTCATTACAGATGGTTGTGAGATGTGGTTGCTGGGAACTGAACTCAGGACCTCCAGAAGAGCAGTCAGTGCTTTTAACCTCTGAGCCGTCTCTCCAGTCCCCTGATCCAAGCTTCTAACTACATAGTGATGTCATGCATACATTGAGCAGTAATTGAAGTCATGAATTTTAAGAATATGGTTTCAGCTGGGCGGTGGTGGTGCACAACTTTAATCCCAGCACTCAGAAAACAGAAAACAGAGGCAGGTGGATCTCTGTCAGTTCAAGGCTATCCTAGTCTACAGAGAGAGTTCCAGGACAGGCTCTAAAGCGACAGAGAAACTTTGTCTAGAAAAAAACAAAACAAATGAAAAAACCACCACCAACAACAAAATAAACAAAATCTGGTTTCACCACTCAAACTCACAGAAAAATAAAGTGGTAACTTTACATTATATATTATTATTAACTATCTCCTGTGTGATTGATTTGGCAGTTCTAGGGATTGAACTGAGGGCGAGGGCTTTTTGCACACTAGACTAACACTGAGTTATACCAGCAGTCTGATCTTCTATGTGACTCAAGCAGAGGGTACCTCATGTAATCCTTGACAATTATCTTAACCTGTTTGTGCTACTGTTATGAAATGCCACACAATGGGTCATTTACAATTTATGAATACCAGAAACTACCTTTCATAATTCTAGAGTCCGAGGCAGTCCAAGATCAAGGTACAAATGTATTTGTTGTCTTCTGGAGATGTTTTCTGCTTCTAAGATTGCACCTTACTGCTGAAATTTCCAGAGGGAAAAGATGCTGTATCCACATATGGAAGTAGAGGGCAAATGATCACAATGATGCAGGAAACGTCATTAAAATGGGTCGTATGGTAGGGGTTACCAATAGTGTTGTCAATTTGACAGGATCTTGAACTACTTAGGGGGAAGATAGAAAGACTGGCCTAGGGTAGGGTTTTGCAATCTCAAAACCCACCTCCTCCAACAAGGCTACACCCCCTAGTCCTGCCTCACAGTTCACGTACTAGGGATTAAGAATGCAAAGATATGACCCTATGGGGGCCGTACTCATTCAGAAACCATATCTTAACATTATTATACTGGACATTAAGTTTCAATGAATTGGAGAAGAGATTCCTTCAAATCAAGACACCAAAGCTAACCAAGAAAGCTTCCTGGAAAAGATAACACAAGAAATGAAATTTGTAGGGTAGAAAAAATTTATGTGGGTAGAATTTACTGGGCACTGAGTGCATTTTCAGAAAAAGATACCTATATGTAAGAGATACCATCTTTGGCATAAAAGGAGGAACAGATAATAAGATAGCATAGAGGAATAATTGATGTGAATTATGAAAGGAGATAGATTATAGAGATGAAGTGGGAAATGTATATTTAGGCATATGCTTTAATTTTTATTTCAAGCAGTGTTCTCTCTTGGTATGAGATGAGATAAATTGGGGTAAAGGTCAAGTCAGATCTCTAGAAATCGAATTTTAAAGCTTTTATATTTCCATTTATCAGTGAAAACTGGGCTAGACATGGAGCAATGGCATTAGAGAGGATAAAATAAGATGATTTGAAGATTAAATAAGAAAGGACATATGGTGTTCTCAGTACAGTTTGTTGTGGATGCCTACATAAGAAATGAGAATTATTGTTTTAGTGTTTGCTGCTGTTCAATGATCCACTGGGAAACCTTTGCACTCAAAGTGGCAAAAGCTCCTGTCAATTCTGGGAGTTCACTGGGCTCTGAAGAGTGCTTTCTCTGTTTTCAAATGATAGGTAATTTTTTATTTAACTGATCAGATTAATAACTCAGTCCCTCCATTAAATAAATTCATTTGTGTCTAGAAGGAACAATATTGCTAATAGATTCTCTTTCTCCAAGGCCTCTCTTCACAACACCCCTAGGCATTCCGTGACCTAACTGGATAATGTGCCCATTCAGGTGCTGGAGGAACAAGGTGTGAGCTGCAATTTCCCTTACCTTAAACTTAGAAGACCTATGTCTAATCATGCCTCCTTTCCCTTAGAGTAGTTCAAAGCCAGTTTGAAGATAAGCCTGAATTCAGAGAGAAAAGGACTTGAATCTGTTTCTCATGTGAGGAGTCACATTTTAGCACAGAAATTAAAAGAATTACTGATGCCCATGGTTCTCTAGAGGAATAGAACTGATAGGACACACACACACACACACACACACACACACACTGTAATTTATTAGACTAGCTTACAGGTTATAGTCTAGGTAGTCTAACATTGGCTAAGAAACTAGTAGTTGTTCAGTTCACGAGGCTGAATATTTCAATTGATCTCCAGTATATGCTTGAATCTCGAATAAGTGGTTGCTAATTCCTGTGGGGGGAAAAATGAGTTGCCAGTGAGATCAAGGACAAGCAAACAAAAAGCAAAAGCTTCCTCCTTCTATGTCCTTTATATAGGCTGCCATCCAGAGTTTGGCTCAGATTAAGTGTGGCTCTTCTTATCTCATAAGATCTGCAATATACACCCACTTCAAATGTATTCATTAAGGAAAAACATCCTTAATAGGTATACACAGCTTCTTGTGTTTTAGTTAATCCCAGATGTAGTCAAATTGACCATCAAGCATAGCCATCACACCATACCTAGAGATCATGTTTATACCACAATAATTGAGTTGCTCTGATGCCATTCTTGAAATGGAATTCTTGGGTTTGTATTTCTGTTGCCATTTTCATCTGACTCTGCAAGCATGTGTTGCTCACATGATGTTGTAAACGTATCTGTCACTGAGCTCTAAGTGATTTAGAGATTGCATTTCTTCCTTAATTTGAAAAAGTATACAAAACTATAGTCACTAGAAATAAGATTCATTTTCCTATGGCAAATAACATTCAAGATTAGGCCATCCATTGTGTTCTGCATTCTAAGTTCCCCTTTAACTGCTGGATATTTTTCAAACAAATTTTTATGTGCCTGCATGCCTATCTGTGTCTGCTTATCTTTCTGACAGAGCTATGAAAATGGCAGGTGTATATAGTCTGTTTATACCAAAGAATTTTGTTAGAATCTCTCTGAAACCTGGGTAGGATGAGTTTTCCTTTCTACTTGGTTCCCTTTAAGGTTGAGGATCAATCTAGCAAGATATCTCAGTGGGTAAAAGTACTTGTCATCCATCCATGCCCAGTGACCTGAGTTCAATCCATAGAATCTGCAATAGAAGGAAAGAACTTGACGTGACTCTCAAATTTTGTCCTCTGACATTTAAATCCCTGTGCATGCATGTACACACACACATACACATACACACAATAATCGTAACAAAATTAAGTTATGTTTTATAAAAAGATTGAACACAATAAGATGGTGTAACAGGAGGAACAGGCTGCTTGTCATCCCGGCCACCCAGCTATCTTATACCAAAATAATCACACAGAAACTGCATTCATTTAAACACTGCCTGGCCATTAGCTCTAACTTCTTATTGGCTAATTCTTACATCTAAATTTAACCCATTTCTATTAGTCTGCTTATTGCCATGTGACTGTGGCTTACTGGCAAGATTCTAACCAGCGTCCGTTTCAGGCAGGAGATCCATGGCTTCTCTCTGCCTGCCTGTCTTTCTTCCCAGCATTCAGTTCTGTCTTCTCCTTGCCTACTAAGTTTTGCCCTATCAAAAGGCCAAGGCAGTTTCTTTATTCAACCAATGCAAGCAACACATAAACAGAAGGACCTCCTAAACAAAGATGGGGCTTTACAGTGAGCAAACTGAAGAGGAATCCTTAATTGTATTGTAGACATATGTTCTCTGCATGGATTTCACCAGGGGGACACTTGTCCTATTAATTCAAATCAAAACTTTCTTCTAATTTGGTCTTTTATGTTGCTTAAAGTCATGACACAATAAAATTTCATGATTTTCTCTTCAGTGATGTTTGCCTTACATAAAAAATGAAATCTGCTTTCCAAACTAGGACGCATTATATCACAGAAAGGAAATTTTATTAAAATAATATGTCAGCAAAAATAAGACAGTGCACTGGGACATCCTCTGAAAACAGGTTACAGGGACATTTAAGTGGTGTTTTGCTTAGAAAAATGGCAGCCAGCATGCCTTCCCTGATTCTCCCATGGCCACACCACCATCTTCAGCCAACACGTGTAGATGGAAGTCTCACTTTCTGAGGAGTAAGTCCATGCTAGTTGGAGCTCGAATGATAAAAACTCAGGGAGAGAAATTGAAGTTCAACCTGAAAATCAAAAAAGCAAAGCAGCCAGGCATAGGTTCTTACCTCCGATCTCAGTCCTAAATGACAATCCTGCCTCCAGAAATCTCAAATGAGCCTGAGAGCTATCTCCTCCCATTTCATAATCCTCTCTATAGCTGGGATTAAAGGCATACACCGCTTGGTTTCTATGGCAACTAATGTGGCTACTGGTATTGAAAGTGTGTGTTACTACCGCCTGATCTGAAAGGCTGACCAGTCAGGCTGTTTTACTCTCTGTTCTTCAGGTAAGCTTTATTTATTAAAATGCAAAAGAAATGTCACTACAGCTAGTGTCTTAGGAGAAACCACTCCGGAATGATTCATTTACTCATGTTTTTTCCTTGATACTTCTTACTAGTGTGAATCCATGAGGAGGAAAAGCATCCACGCTGACTTCTGTGTGTCAATCCTGGACCTTTCAAATTTCTTACACTTCTTCCCCTTCCTAGCATCCTTTGTTCTATTCAGTGAAAAGAATGCTAGTTGTTAGACCTCTGAGCAGTGCTCTCATGTATCAACAGTGGCAGATACCACAACACAGAAAAAAATTATTCTGAGATAGTAAAACAACTAGAAAAATACAGTATCTATTTAACATGCAATATGTTCTATTCCCAAAAGGTACATACTGAGAGCCACTGTCCTCTTTGTTGTAGTAGGGGCTGTCATAACAGTTTCCTAGTAGATTATGCAAGGACTAGAGAAAAGTGCTTTAAAGAGATGTTCTATTCTGACTTTTATGGTATGCATGGCATCTGAGTAACTCTGCTTTCTACGTGAAGCCAGATGGCCCAATAGGCCAAGTCACATAGAGAAGAAATTTATGAATCTGGTCATTAGTGCACATTTGGTCCCTATAATAGCTGCATATAAATGACTTCTCTCTGCAACATCACTCATTTTTATCAAAGGGCTGCACAAGCGCTTCCTCGAGCTTGTTTTAAAGCCTACTGCTGTTACAAATGAAGTTTTACAGCTTCCTAATCATCTTCTGCTGGCAAATTGCAATTCAATTTTCTTTCTCTAAATAAAAGAACAATCAAAAATGATTGATCCATTGATGAATGGATAGAGGGATAGTTAGGGGAACAAATAAATAACTAAACAAGAACAACAAAACCTTAGTGGTAGAATTTAAATGTTGAGTGTATGGAAATTGACCCGTTGTAAAATTCTTACAAATTTTCAGAATGTTTGAAAATTTACATAGTAAATTATGGAAATATGATTACTTAATGCTTTAATTAAAAGTCAAGGAATAAAGGAAATCTTTTTATGTTACCCTCCCTCTGACCACATAAGGATGACTAAAACTGATTAGGACAAAAGAGTCAAGCATAGAAGCAGAACACTGACTTGGGAACTCACCTACCACATGTCATTGAGTGCAGGCAGACACATGCGAGCAAGTAACTGACTTCACCACCCCTGTTACCTTAGAGAATACAGTGCCTCTCCCTGCACAAATGTCATGGTCCTGAAAGACATATCTTAAGGGTTCTATGTTGTTGTTGCTAACATGACCTGGTAAGAAATGAAAAATAATAATTAATGTAGAGTGAAAAGAGAAATATTGTGAGTTTAGAGATAAATTATGCAACACTTTCTATCTTTTATCTGATTGGTTATAAAGGGGGAAGAAGGGGGCCAGTTAAATATCTCTAACTATGAACTACACTGACACAGGCCCTTAGCTATGAGCTTGATTTAATATAGCAAAGTAGCAGCTGTGGAGTATCCATCTTTGCCCCTTGCCATACTATATCTCTATCCCTATACTATTCTGTGCAAAGTGTCCATCTTCACTAATTAAAAAATGCACAGTATACAGTGGAATAGTAAAAATGAGATTAAGAAATAGTGTTTTAACCATTACTGAAATAATGCCCCAAGAGACACAGGGATATTTTATAACATACTTCTTAGTTATTTTATTAGTTAACTTTCCATAGCTTTAACCAAAACAACTGAGAGAAAAGCTTAAGAGTAGAATTACTTATGTTAATTTATGGTTGCATGGTCTTAATCTTCAGCCATCTAGCGCCAAGATTTGGGACTTGATGAACAATTGTAGTTGATACGATTTTTTTGGTGCAGTGACTGAGGCCAGATAGATGGAAGTCAGGCAAGGAACCCAATGCTGAAGGGAAACATACAGTGATGGAAAAAAGTAATAGTCCCCCACACACACACACTTTTTATCTTATTAATATAAAGCCAAAGAAAGATAATCTCGGGTAAGCAAGAACTGATGGAATCGTTTTTCAGTGACAACTTTATTGAGCGATCATTGGACATAATGAAAGTTGTCTCAGCAGTTAAGAGCATTTGTTACTCTCACAGGGGGGATGCAGCTTTGCTCCCAACATCCCCATGGCTGATCAAAACCATCTACGACTACTGTCTTTGGGGATCCAAAGTCCTCTTCTGCTGTCCTGGGCATCAGGCATGCATGTGTCGCAGTTATGTGCATGTAAACAAAACACTCATATGCATAAAATAAATCTAAAAAGCTATGAATTCAGCCAACTGAAAAGGCTAATCTAGAGAATCAAAGGGATATGAGAAGTTAAGGGAGCCAGGACCAGAGACATACTGCTGCAATCTCAGGACTCAAGAGGAAAGACTGGTGATGGATTGAGGTTGATGCCAGTTTAAACTATATAGTGACATGGTTTCCAGAACCCAAGACTATGACTATTGTTCTGTGGTGGAACCCTTGCCTAGCAAACACAGGACCCTGAGTTTGACCTCCAGCATGGAGAGTTGCTGGTATCACTGCAGCACCAGGCCCCCTGCACATACTTTACAGCGTTAGATTAGTATTTTATGGGACTCCTGAGTCGGAGAACTAATGGGTCTCTGAATCCTGTGCCTGTTCTTAGGACTCCTTTCCTCCTGGTGGGTTGCTGTGTTAAACTTTGATATGATAGATTTTTCTTTCTCTTATTGTATTTTAGTTTGACATGTTTGGTGGTTATCTCTTGTAGACTGTTCTTTTCTATTGAGAGACAGAAGGGAGTAGGCCCAGAGAGGAGGGCAGGTAGGAGGAACTGGGAGGAGAAGAGGGAGGGGAAGCTAAAATCAGATATATTTTAAGAGAAATGAATCTATTTTCAGTAAAAGAAAAAATACTACAACTAACATAAATTAATACTAAAGATGGACTGTAGAGGGAAGTAGAGCAGGGCCAAAGACCTGGCTCCCTGTTTAAAGCACTCTCCAGTCCTGCAGAGGACCTGAGTAAGCGGGCTCACAGCTGCCTGTAAGTGCAGCTCCTCATGATCCGATGCCCTCTTCTGGCTTTCATGAGGACCAGCACTCACTGGCATATACTCCCTCCGTATGCAAACACATGCACATAATTAAATATGATAAATCTTTTATAAAAGATCTATACCACTTTCTGTATCCCACGTAGTAATAATAAAGGGGTGTTTTCTATTGTTGGAGTAAGTAGCTTTCATCAGTACATACTGGTTCCTTTTTTGAAAAATTCTTAGGAGGCTTATTTTGAGTTTTATGTGTATGGGTGTTTTGCCTACATTTATATCGGTGTACCACATGTGTGCAGTGCTTGTAGAGACCAAAAGAAAGTGTTGTATCCTCCGTCATTAGAATTATAAATGGTTGTTAGCTACCACGTGGGTGCTGGAAAACAAACCCTGGTCCTCCCGAATAGCAGTCAGTGCTTTTAGGCCCTGAACCATCTCTCCAGCCACTGGCTCTATTTTCCTAAAAGATTTTTAATAGTCTTCTTCCTTATTTCTTTTTAATTGTGGGGGATATATTGAAAAATAAGACCCCATGCAGGCCTTGGAAACCCCACATACAGTGCACTGAATCCTTTAGAGTAACTTCAGTGTCGCTTGTGCTATGAGTGACTTCGCCCCTGTGAATAAGCCCAGAGCTGTGCAAAACACTGTCACCGAGAGGTGGCGATGGTTGCGTTTGCTTTTATTCTGATTTCAGACATCTTTTGTATTTTTTGCTTGGCTAAATTATTATTAAAAGCATTTTTCACTTTTTTTCCAGAAACTGTAGCAATACTTTTTTATGTGCTATGCCATTACCAAAGGGCTCTAGATGACTTTGAATCTAATTTCCTGAACGCATCTCTGTGGGCTGCTCATTTGTGCATGGCCATTTACTTTGGCTAGACATCCATGTGTGAGCTGTTAAGATGGCCAAATCATTGGAATGGGGCAATTTCTTTCGGTTTTTATTATCTTAGTCACAAACTAACATCTAGAAAACTTATTAAAAAATGACACATTTTATTTTCATGGTCAAAGTGATTGGGGACTTCGATGTTTTGCAAATTTATGTCTAAATTCAATTTCCCCAAGTCACCATCCTATAAATGCTTCCTGGAGGTAAAGGTGCAGTCCAGACATCTGCTCAGGAGACTGACACCACACACCCTCCTGTGAAGGACTGGTGCTTAAAGTGTGATTGGAATATATGTAACCTGCATTATGTTATCACATGATGACATTCTCAACAATATGTTTGTGTAATCTTGATGGTAGTGGATTAGGTTTGTGTCGTTAAGGTGGAAAAATGTGTTATTGGGAGGTAATTACTGTAAAGCTATTTAATTATTGATTTCTTCAACATAGCAGGTTTGACATTTTGCAGATATAATGAAGGGAAAGATATGCATTAATAGATGAGAATGGAATAAATGCACATTTTAAAGGGAGGCATAATTCATTTGAATAGATATGCAGTAATTACCCAGGAAGTGTGACTGCTCTCCTCATAAATGGCATTAACTATTCAAATTAAAATGACAGAAGTATAATACGTATGAATATTATGAGGGTGTTTAGAACCCTAGCATTGGCATAAGGATGCATAAAAACTTCATGTTTACCGATATCTTTTCTGTAGTCTCTCTCTACATTACCCTTTATCAAAAGCACGCTTTATTCTGAAATGTTTATAGTAGCTTGTGCTTCATTCTTCACCTAGGAAAACAGTTTTGTTTTACACGCATGTCTAATAGCTGTAAATAAATGCTGCTTCTTCTCCCCTTGAAGTCAATGACTGTATTTCAGGCTGAATGAAAGATCAACTCAAGGCTTCCTTGCTGAGCCCTTCTTTTCTTTCCTGGTTTATCTGCCTTTCTGGTTTCTACTGCAGGGAATACGCACCTCCTCACTGCATGGTAACAAGCCCTTGAAACGACAAAAAGGAGTGCTCACACATCCAAAAGTGTTCCAGTCTGAAGGATCGCTTGTGGTTGGTGAAAGCACATTTTGAACTATATTTTGGATGGCCTTCTGAGTCAATGTGTGTGAGTCTTTCAAGAACAATGGCTTCTTTAATCCCAGAGGCACATGATGCTTTACGCAGAATGTATGGCCACAGTAGTCAAAAGCCACGTCAAGCAAGCTTTGTTTGAAAGAATATGCATGCACTTTTCTTATATACAGAAGAAGGCTTTGTCAACTTTTATATAATACAAAAGTATACCGCAGAGTCTCAGGAGTTTCCGAAATGAACTTGCAAAAATATCCTGAATCAGAGGGGGAAAAATATCAATTTAGCAGAATAATATTAAGTTCCTCCTTAAGACTTGTGACCCAGTCAGTCATGGTGTTTGGGTCCAGTTGATGAGTATCTAAGCAAAATTGTTGAAAAGAGAAAAACTGAAGAATGAAAAACAGATGATAAAAATTAAAAGTAGGGTAATGGACTAGAAAATGAAAAATGTGTTTCAGTTGATTAATAACACCAATTGTTGCTCTAGATGTTTAACGTAATAAATAAAAAAACCACCTCACAGCTGGACAAAACTTAAGATGGCACAGTGGGAATGGTCGTTGTAGGAATGAAAAGAACAATGAAGGAGTGTTTGAAAAACTATTGAAATGCAGATAACATTTTGCAAATATTCAGGAATCAGACAGTGAACAAAAATTATCTCAGAAAAGATATGAAACCCCAATTCATGAATAACTGTGAAAATTAACTAAAAAATATTTAACAATTTATAGCAAAAAGAAGTCCCCAGGCTTAGTTTCTAAATGGAAATGCTCAGAAAAGCTAATTTAAAATTTACTGGACATAGAAAGAAAAGCATAATGAATGTAAATTTTCAAATTATTTTTAGAATGACAATACTATGTAGGCAAAAGTTGGCTAAAATGGAGAAGATACAAATTGTTTTCATAGTCTCATTCACAGTAGTTGTGCTCTTTAACATGGAGAAAATACTTAAATGCTTAGAAACAGAGCAGTGTTGTGCTAAAAGTCTTTTCACCATTAACTATGAATATATTCATATTCTCAAACAAATATCCAGCATTTAATTTAGTAGTAAAACATAAGAGGTTATATCATCATATAAGTATTATGCAGCAATGCCTAATACCCCACCATAAGCATTTTTACAGAAATGACATGTAATTTACTTTGAAAATGAAAGTGAATGGTCTATATAATGGTTAGGAGAAGACAAATTAATGATAAATGTTGCATATAAATACCTAAGGAACTGCAGGAAAGTTCATGAAACAATTAGTTGATGTGTAAAATAATTTAGAAATAAAATCATTGACCTTGGCACTTTGTATCTGCCACTTGGTCAGTGGAATTCTACAGAGAAGAGATATTTCTACATGTTTACATAAAACACACATTTGTCAATTCTTTCCTTTATGCTCATTTTCAGGTTGATGTTTTTCCATCTGAATTCTGTTGTTTTCGTTTTTATTATAGATAACAATTTTAAGTCATAGACTTACCAATTGTTGTGAGGTTAGTTTTATTTCTAGTTAAAAATGAAAATTAGCCAGGTAGCCCATGCCTGAGGTCATTGCAATTGAGAGGTTGAAGCAGAAGGACCATTGCAATTTGGTGGCCAGGCTGGAATACAGTCAGCTCCATGTCAGCCAGGATGACGGAATGAAGTTCTGTCTCAAAAATCAAACAAAAGTTAAACAACACACAATATCAAAACACTTATTTTCTTACCAATTTCCCTTTGATTTTTGCACATAACATTTGTTCCTTCAAATGCTTTCCTTGGCTGTTCAATAATCTCTACTAGCAAGACCATTTCAGAAATGTCATATTTCTTTTTTTCATTTTCTTTATTATTATTAAAAATCTCCATCTCCTCCCCTCCTTCCATTTTTCTCTCCCTCCCCCCATTCTCCCTCTCCCTCCCTTTCCAATCCAAAGAGCAGTCAGGGTTCCCTGTCCGGTGGGAAGTCCAAGGTCCTCCCCACTCCACCGAGGTCAGGAAGGTGAGCATCCAAACAGACTAGGCTCCCACATAGCCAGTCCATGCAGT
>LOEQ01000697.1:386614-406858 GCA_001685075.1 Bramus lutescens | reverse complement strand
TATATTGCTTTTATTATATTTAGGTATGATCCTTGTATCCCTAACCTTTCCAAAACTTTTATCATAAAGGGGTGTTGAATTTTGTCAAATGCTTTTCAGAAATGTCATGTTTCAAGATTAAACTAGAATTAACATTCTTAAAAAATTGAAGTAGTCTGCATGATGTATCCTTATTTTCATTTGTTAGTATAAGGGAGTGGTTATATTTGTGTACACAGAATTCAGGAAGTACCTGTAATAACCCAAGATGGCTATGTTAGTCTCTGTGAGCATCATGTGGCAGGGCTCTTTAGGTAGTTCAGTGATAGAGCACTTGCTTAAAATGGGTTCAATAATGCATTAAATTATAGAAATATCACCATGATGAAAATATCGATTTATGAGGAAAATATTTTCTAAACAACTTGTTTTTAATTGCTCATTAAAATCATAAACATTTCTGTGGAAAGATATGTTTATTCAATACATGAATGTGGTACATGAGAGTGATTTACTATTTCTACTTCCTTAAACATGTGCATTACTTTGATTCACATAGGAATCATGCATATTTAAGGTTACTAAGTTTGATAAAATATATCCTGATTAAATCAAGGCGATGAAAATTTCCATCTCCTTATTGCATTTATTTAAACTTATCTCTCTTAGTTATTTATGAAATATATATAGCAGGTTATTGTGAATTATAGGTTCTCACTAGCAAAGTATAGAATTTACTATTTCCGCTATGTCAAAACAAGTTGTTAGCAAAGTTGACTAATGTTTATTTTTAGTAGTTAACGTTCATCTAGGTGTATAAATGTTTTACTTTTTGCATATATAATTGCAGGTATTGAGAAGCAGATAAAACTTGCAGAATATCAAAATTAATAGTTTTGATTCAGACAAATACAGTTAGAAAATACAATAGGAGAAAATCACCATTTATGACAGCAGGCAAAATACTAAAAACTTAGCATCAACACTAATCAGAAATGTGAGGAGTTCATATGAAGAGCCTGGGAAATCTAATGTTGACCTAAAAGAAGATTTGAGTAAAAGTAGAATTGTAGACATTATCTCATACAACACCTCAGTACTATACATTCAACTTATGAAATTAAGAGCACAGTGACTTAACATTCCCTCCAAACTTTTCTGCCATTTGGAAAAGTAATACAAGATTTATCATGAAAAACAAATATGCAAATGTCCTTGGAATTTTTCAAAAGGAAGAAGAAAGTGGTGGTTGTGGCATGGTGTAGAATGAGAAGGGCTGGGAAGGTGTTCAAACACAAACACTAGAGCCCAGTGGGTAATGAGCAGTGCTTCCTGATTCTGTACCTGTGGATATAATGGTGGCATTAAACTAACTAAGAAAAGGAAGCGCATCCACTGAGAAGTGCTGATAAAGACTAACTCTGAGCAAACAAAACCTGGGTTGCATTTCATTCACTTACCAATGTAAATGATAGATAGTGAAAATCAAATCATAGCAGCTTAAGGAGAAATGCACATGAACTTACTTAAATTTTTTGAGCTGGTGGAAATTCTTCCCATTTAGAAAAAAAATCTGTAGAATCTATCTGTACATAAAGGAAAACAGCAACCAACCTATGGAGTTATGATCCAATTGTATATTACATTTAGTATGTATATGGTTACTAAAATGAATACAATGCACAGCATAAACAATTGGCAGGTTAAAGCAATGTTCTTATAGATTTTCTCACAAACTAGGAAGTACAAAATATATTTACTCTGAAGACATAATAGTTTTTGTAAATAAGATAAATTTTCAATAAAATATTTTACATGATCTGCTCTCACCTCATAATTAAAGAAGTCCAATAAAAAAATCAAAAAATGCCTTGTTTTAGTCAATCATATTGAAGACAATTAAAGTGAGTTTTAGAATATCCATTGCCAAGAAGAATCCAGATAAATAGCCACTATTGTTATATTGTTGACTGACTTCACACAGGAGTAACTATAGTCAAATAGGAAGGTCATGTGCACGAAAACACACAGCATAACATTCATCCATTTGACTTTGAATGCCTTCTGTTGGGAAGTTTTCCGATGAAATGCATATTTCCAAGATGTGTATGCAAGAATGTCCAATATAAAATGAACAAATTTTAAATATCCAAAATGACCTCTTAGAGGACTTGTTGAGCAATTATGGCAAGTATCCAGTGTGATGGAAGGCTGTGTAGTCCTTTAAGCCACATAGTGTATCTTCAAGTGCAAATACAGAAAGACCTACAGAATAAATAATAATGTTTGTTAAAAATTGAAGTAATAATCACCCATGTATATACTATAGGGCTTTTGGTAGCAAGAATATACTGCATTGTGTGTATGCTTTATGATTAAAATGTATCTTTTTTTAAAAATCAAAGACAATTTAACTGATTGTGCCTTTGTAAGACAGTGGTTCTCAGATTCATTGTGCATTGAAATCATCATGGGTATTTACTCAGCCCCGGATCATTAGTCCTGACGGCAGACATTCCTATTCAGTTCCTCTGGTGTGAAGCCTAATCATTTCAATTACCAGGTGAGACCTGTTCTGATTGATGGTCAAGGATCCACACTGGGGACTACTGATGTAATGAAATCAGGCTGCTTGTTACACATTTTTCTTTTTAAGATCAAAAGTGGCAATGTAAGTTGTCAGATTCTGTGTCATCAGAATTATTTTTATACTTTTAAGATATTTTAAATTCCACAAAATAAAATTAAATTTACTGCCTTTAGTTGTTAACTTTTTGTTAATTTCTTCAAAATAGACCTAGAGAATATATAGAATAATTTCTGTGTCCATCTATTTGTTGATGGACAACTACATGGGCTTGATAACTTGACTGTTGGGATTGCACTACAGTCCACATGGAAATGAAAATATCTCTTCAACATAATGATTGTCTTTCCTTGAAGCACATACCCAATACTCAGTATGTGCACATATACACACAGAGACAGACAGACAGACAAAGACAGAGAGACAGAGAGAAAGGAGAGAGAGAAAGAAATATGATTCAGCCATAACAATGAAATCCTGCCATTTGCTGCTGAAGGCAATTCTGAGGGACTTTATATAAAAGGAAATAAATCAGGCACCGAAACATAAGCACTGTATGTTCTAACTTGTATGTGCAAGCTGAATCATTGCTCTTATAGAAGTAGAGACAAGTGCTTGCTAAAGCCTGGGAAAGACAATTAGCAATGGACAAAGGGAGGTTAGTTAATAGATAGAAGAGGCCAGTTGGAAGGAGAAATAATCTCTAATCCTTGATACCACATTTGGGGTAACAAAAACTGACAACAAATCTTATATTTCAAATAAGTTTATAAATTTCTCAAAACAAGGAGCTAATAAAGATTTGTCTGATTATTCTATATTTAGTGAAGAATCACATTGTATAACATAAATATGTATAGTTATGTGTCAACTAAAATTTAAAAGCTATACAGTAGAATATCGAATGTCTCTCATATTTATTTTAGTTGCATCCTAGTGTTCCAGTCTGAACTCATATTTCAGGATGGCTTAGGTAATACTCCAATAAGCTGAAATACTGGGAACACAAAGTATCAAATCTTTTAGGACCAGATTAGTCCATAAGATAAAAAAAGTAAAAGAACCATTTTTGTGTCTGAAAAAAAAACATGATGGTATATACAAATTGTCAATATGGAAAGATAACATTTGTGATGTCAGAGAAATGGCAATTCTGCAGAGACGTTTTGTGCTGGTACAACATACTATTCTGCTCATATTTGTATTAATTGCTCTTTATGGTTATACTTCTTCCTCTGCATATAAATTTAATCTTTAGTACAATCACCACAACAAAAGGATTGTTCTATCCCATTTTCTTTTCAGAGACTTTTCCATCACTTCTCTTGGCATTATTTCTATTTTGTATAGCCATTGCTCATTTTATTCAGTCTCCCTTAGGAGCATTCAGGAACATATGGGAACAAATATAAATAGGTGAGGCTTTGCATTGCTGTCTTGCCAACCCTCCTATCTTCAGTTAGGGCAGGAAACCTGAGCAAACAGGCATTGCACTAGACCATGTCGGCAGCAGAGCAAGCCACGGTTGGGTTACGTAGGGAAGGAATTCTTGTGTTTTGTTTCCCATACCAAGGCTATTTTTCTCTTTTCCCTGCAGATCAAATCTGGTGGTTCGTTAGCTATTCCAGCTGACCTCAGCTTCCGCTGTGCATGCTCTTGTCTTTCCAATCCCACACCAGGGGTTTCATAGAACAAGGTTAATACTTGGAAGCATGGTCAGAAGGAAACTGATTGCAAGGAGGGGAGGTAAAGCTTGTCTGTCACCATCTCCTTATGGCTGCAAGTTAAGCAGGCAGTTGCATCGACTGAAGCTTTAGAATTCTTTCCTGACATCTGTTACAGAGAATAGTATTTTCCTCAAACTACCTGCACAGAGCCCTATTAGCTATGGCCAGATGACCTGGCAGATACAGCCTTTAAAGCTACTGAACTACATCCATAATGGCTTCTCTGTGTGCTATGGAAATTATCTTCTCCTTTCTGACTCTAGATCCAACCAGGCTGGCTTTATTTAATTTAGCAAGCATTTGGTGTACATCTCGTCTATGCAAGGCAGGTACTAAGAAAGAACACGCTTGCTCACAATTCTAGAAACTACCATCATATAGCTTTTGATGAGAATCACATCCTCAAAGAATTATGAGGCAACAACATAGTCAACTAACAGAGCATTAAGATAGCCCAGAGGAAAGGAAACGACCATCATGATGAGGTAAATGGCACCACTTGATCCCTTTTAGAGATCTAAGCTGGGGCACAGAATGGAGAAAACACAATTGTGTCTCACTGTCATTTGTAACTCAAGATATATTGTTGTCACTGTAGAGACCTGAACAAAGGGTCCAGGAGCATCAGGTAGGTGCAATGAGCTTGCACTGCAGTAAGGATGCAGACAGACAGACAGACAGACAGATAGATAAAATTAAAGGTTTAAAGAAAGAATGGCTTTTGATTTGGGATTCTCAGAGTGAGTCATACACATGGGAATGAAGGGCAGGGCTATGGTAGTGGTTGGAAAAAACCCAGAATGTCTGTTGCCTATAATTGTCTTGGGAGAATGCTGACTTAGAATATTTCAAAGCCTTTCTCTGGTAATCTGAAGGACACAAACCATGGCTTCACTCTCCGTGAAAGGCTGTTTTCTAACTTGTTTAATCTCCCAGTTGCAGTTTATTAAGATATGTGTGGCTTGTCGGATGAGTCTGAGTAATCGCTGGCATTGTATAAGGGAACGCATTTGCATGAGAGTATAAGAATGTCAAGTTGTCTTTCAGAACTCCACATAGATAAAAGGCTCACCAAGGCCTGGCCTATCTCTGAGTGCTGACTGTGGGAACATCCACAGATGGCATTGGCTTTACTGTATGCACACATCTCAATCAGCGCCAAAAGCTTCCTGTCTACAAAAGGCTGGACAGTCCTTACCTCTTGCTCAGAATGCCACATTAGCATTTCCATTCTCATGCTCTGTGGTTATTAGAGGCTGGGAGATCTTTAGAGAGACATTTCTCAACCTAGAGGCACAAAAAGAAGGTGCTTTGAGCCCACTGAAAGGAACCATCAAACTGGGGAGACCCCCGTTTTGCACCATATTGCAACCTAACACCTTCAGAAACTGAGAGGGTAGGAATTTGAGAAAGAAGAAATATACATAAATATCAAAGGGGGCCATAATGAGGAAGATAAAGGAGATGGTGCATGAAACCCCTTTAAGCAAATTTCTACAGAGGCATAGACCATAAGAAGCCCACATCAGCACCACTAGGGTATCTTTCCTCTTTCATCCCAGCAGCTGTGATGGTTGATAAAGTTCAAGACAGACAAATATTTTGAGGCAGTGCAAGCCAATATTCCCTGAACTGTCCAGCTTCAAAACATTTGAATTTCTCTCCCAAACAACAACAAAAAGTTCAAAGATCTGTTCACCTTGATCTATGTACTTCCTCCAGTGGTATGCTTGTCAAAAATTTTGTATGTGACATTATAAAGGATTCTGATCATGAAATTAAGGAAATTGTATTAGCAATGGTTACAGGAGTAGACTCCAAAGACAGACTCCATTGTTTGGTTTGTGTCTTGGTCAGTACTTCTATTGCTGTGAAGAGACACCATGACCATGGCAACTCTTATAAAAGGAAAACATTTCATTGGGGCTTGCTTACAGTTCCAGAGGTTCAGTCCATTATCATCATGGTGGGAAGAATGGTGGCATGCAGGCAGACATAGTGCTGGAGAAAGAACTGAGAGTTCTACATCCAGGTCAGCAATCAAAAAGAAGTGAGCCAACTTCTTTAAACTTCAAAGCCTGACCCAGTGACACACCTCCTCCAACAAAGCCAGACCTAATCCAACAAGGCCACACCTCCTAGTAGTGCCATTCCCTATGGGTCTATCAGGGTCATTTTATTGAAACCATGACAGTCCGTATGCATGGTATACCAACCAGTAAAAGCTATCTTACCTTTCTTTGTCTTTTCCTCTAAGAAGTTGGGTTTATGGTCAAAAACAAAGACTATCATATCAACAGTATTTGTCTGGTATATGTTCAATAATATTTAGACAAAATTGTCTCCTCTAGATTTCGTTGGTCTTCAATTCAGTTTAGCATAACTTATGAGTGGCATAATGATTATTGTTTAGAAAGAGGATGGATATGATTCTTATCAAAAGTAAACACACCAGAAATTTTAATGAGGCATATAATAGCTCTTCAAGGCCAAGGTTATTTTCTGAGGTAGCACTTCCTTTGAAATAGTAAAAATGACTGGACAGACTTATATGCCTATAATATGAATTGAGAAAGCCAATGCATTGACTTCCCAGGTAACGGCACATAAAGGTATTTACTTCTAACTTGCTGAATTTGCTCCCTTAAAACCCACAAAATAGAAAGGACTGAATCCTGCAAGTTTTCCTCTAGCCTCCACACATGTGTGGAAGCATTCATGTGCACACACACATACACAATTAACCAACTAATGTAAAAAAGTGTATGAGTTAGATATGCCTGACTGTGACTCATAGAGGCCTGAATAATTACATTTTCTTAGCTCAAGGTAAGAGGCAGCTGTCTTTGACTCAGGTGCTCAAATTGTCCCTGTGTAACCAGTTGTCATCCTTTCTAATAGAGAAAATAAGAGACATGAATATAGAAGGGGAACTAAGTGAGACGAGGAAGAGGATGGTCAAGAGTGGGAGAGGAAAAGAGGAGAAAGGAGAGTTAAGGGTCTATGAACATTACTAAAATACCTTATATATGTATAACATACTAAAAATGTTTAATAAGCAGTGTTTAGACTGTCAATCTCCAAGGTCACAAAGTAGCTATAGTTTACAGACCTAAAATCACAAATCAAAAAGGAGGTAAACACCATCCTCAGTGATTAGTCAGTTCCATCCACAAATCCAAATTGTCCAAGAAAAGCTTCCAGAAGTTTTCATTTGAGTCCCTATCTGGGGCTGTTATGGAGTCAAACGTAAGGATACTGGGAAATAGGGAATGGACTGTCCTGGAAAAACTACTTTCTAACAATTGAGGGTATCATAGCCTCAGAAACATCAGGGATCAGGGTTCTACAGCATAGAGCGGTGGTTCTCCATCTTCAATGAGCAGCAAAATCACATGAGAGTTAAAATTTCTGGTGTGTGTGTGTGTGTGTGTGTGTGTGTGTGTGTGCGCGTGAATTCTGTGTAGCAGACAGCTTTGGGGTTCCCATGAAGTCTCCACTTGATGCTGATGTTGTTGGATGGGACGCACATTCTGAGGACCTCTGCATAATATCAGGAACTTTTCTATATAGGGTCAGATAGCACATATTTCTTTTACAAGTTATAGAATTCTCATCACTCATTGTAGTACAAAAGAAGCCGTAGGTAATGCATGAATTAATTAGTGTAGAAATGTCTTGATAAAACTTTTTTTCTATATATAAACTAATGGGGATCATCCTTGGTACCACCAAAGATAGGAAGAAATGTTTGGCAATATTCTAGCTACTATGGTACACAGCGAACCTATCTGTAATATTCATAGAATCAGAGATGTAAGAGGGACATGATAATAAATTTCTTCTTGTCCACAGTTGTCTACAGCTTCATTTTGGGAGACTTAGATCACTATAGTTGACTTGAATACTTAGAGGCTAAAATAATCTAGAGATTCCTTTGGTCACATGTTTGGCAGCTGACCAAGATGACTAACAGATCTGCTGTGCTGGGAACATGGACCAGACACCACATGTTGCTTCTGCTTATTCTTAGGATTCTCACAGTGTGAGCTCAATTATGAAAGTGGAATTTCCAAGAACCCTGAATGGGCGTGGTATTTGCTTTTTCTTGACTAAACCTTGAAAACCAATGAGCAACATTTATATCTCATTCTGTTGAACCTCAGACTCACTCAGAATAAAAGAGGCAGTAAGACTTCCCTCTGATGAAGGAATGGCAGCAACACAATTATAGAAGGGCATGTTGATGGCGGGTGTTTGTGGTCATCTTGTAAGATACGTTTCTCCCTAGGCCAATTGAAAGCAGTGCCTGTTGCAACCCTTTGAAAGATTTTTAATTCTCCTGAAGTCCTTCTTAAAGGCCTGCCTGTGTCCTATCATTGAAACACAGAATGTGGGTATAACCAAGTATAACATAGGATCCTTTCTGAGGAATTCGACTGGACTAATGCTGTCACTTTTCTGGGTCCCTCTGTCCACTGTTCTGTGCCTCTCAAGCCCATGAGGTCTTATTGATGTCCTGTTTGTAAGACATTGGACAGCTCTGAAGGGTGGAATGAAAACAAATTAGCAAGGAAAGAAATCCCGAATGAGCATTGTCCATCATTTAACATCATCACTGAATGAAGGACCTCGATTTCGTTTATGTATAAGTGTAATGCCAAGAGTTGCAAATTACAGGGAACTATATAACCTCTTCAAAGAACTGTAGAACTTGGGAGAAATTTAAAGTAAATATACCTTTTAAAAATGGATGAGTGGCCATGGAAAGGTGCATAAAGTGTACCAGAGGAAATGTATTTTTATGGTTTTGAAATGAGGTTATGATCTATCTCCACTGGATGAAAAGAAAAAGTCACCCCAGTAGAAGGATTTTTTTCAGTTGAACCTTGAAATATAAAATAAAGAAAAAGTGAGTGACAGGAAAGAGGAAGTGTATTATATTCAGCAATTACTTGGCACCTGACAAGAGTGGAGGTCTATAGGATCTGAGGCGTTGGGAAAGAGATGCTTATGTCAGAAGCAAAAATGTACTTGTGGAGAATGTAAGATAGCATGGAAGGAGAGCAATGATCACCAAGTTGAGGAGATTTCTAAAGAACATCTATCTGGTCATTTGGCAATATCCACAGTGTAACACTTGGAGCTATATTGGTCCTCCTATCCTGTCTTCTTCTCTACTACCTGTCTGGTGTAGGGACCATCTATAGGGACCAGGCCTACTAATTTAGAGAGTGACAGTTTCTTTTTGAGACAAAAGGTTTTCTAAGTGCTTATTGAGCTTAAACTGTCAGAAAACCCAGATGCAGGCACTGTAGTGAGAAAGCAGGATATTGTCTTTCATCCCTGCCACACTTACTTTGCTGTCAGCAACATAACACTACTAATCCTAATATTACTATCAATGATTAATGATGCTAATAATACTGGCTTATGCACTGCCATTGGTGTTACATTATTTAATACTTGCTGAAATACTATTGTATTTGTTGCTTTTCTCATTCCTGTGACATAAAAAAATAGACACAACTTGATGTAGGGAGGGTTTATTTTGGCTTAGAGTATGAGATGATAAAGTCTGTGATAGGTGATAGTGTTGAAAACAGAGAAGTAGGGAACATTGCATCCACAGTCAGAATGTAAGAGGGTAAAGGGGAAGTGGGTCCAGAGCACAAACCCTCAAGAGCTGCTGGGGGTGACTGGCTTCCTCCAGCAAGGCTCTGCCTCCTAAAGGTCTCACAGCCTCATCAAACACCACCAACCAGGGCCCCAAGTGATCAAACATGTGAATCTATGTGGGAGACATTTCTTTTCTAAACCATGGTACCTATAATGTATATCATTATCTGCACTTTACAGAACAAGGAACTAAGGCTCCAAAGATTAAGTTCTCTGTGTTTGGTTACATTATCAAAGCGAGGGGCCCCTCCTCCCTTACCTCCCCCCTTGCCTTTAAAGTTTCTCCTGAATTGTAGTTCTTATATGATGATGTGTCAGAATCAAATCACTACATGGTAGGCAGATAATTTAATGGATTCTGCACCTGGCTGAAGTTGTATCCATTAAGTGGTTGAATTAATACTGAAGAAACTAAGTTTGCTCAGAGCCCAAGACAAGCTACTTCAGGAAGAAATGTGAGAAATGAAACATTCATAAGGATATTTCCTTTGTGAAAAAGGAATATTACAACGTATTCTGGATAGGAAACATATGGCATTAACTGGGGAGTGTGGTAAGAAGAAGTCAAGGGTGACAATCCCATGGAGGCGCTCCCTCGGGATAGGTTGTTCGCTGTGGAGAGGCACACAGTTGAAAGCAAGCATTCAAGCATGGGTTTGAGCCTATGTCTGTTTAAGAAATGATATTAAAATTCAGCTAATTTTTCAGCACTCATAAACCTTGACTTCTAGCAACAAAAATTTGTGACAGTCTCTCCATGAGCCTTTGTCTCTATCATGCATATCTTTACTTATACATAGAATGGGCAGGAAGCTTAAGAGACTTGATACCATAAGCTACATGTCTCTTAATCAATGGCTAATGGCATCTCAGCTCTCCTGGTGACCAGAGATGGCTCTAGGAATAGCCTTCACTCTTCAGAACTTACCAACCAGATACCTAGTCACCCAAAGGCAGTGCTGACTGCCTCCCTTCCTTACTTTCCACCTAACCTCTCTGCTCATGTTTCCTGAATTCCATTTCCAAATAAAGTGGCTGTGTTTAATAAAAACGTGGTGGGGGTCTATTGGGGGTACTTTACTTAAGACAAATTTAAATCACTTCCTACAGAGAGACAGTGTGAGTTAGATGCAGCCGTGAGGCTCTGAGGAGCTCAGTAATTACGTAAAATAAGCAATGACTGCATCCCTGAACGAGGAATGGGATGTCGAAGGAAACCTGCATATCAAGGGCTGAAGACAGCCTGGAGCTTGTGGAATTAGATTTTTGCGCTATCATTTTTTGGTTATCCAAGGGCAACTTAAGGGAGTTTTGATTACTCAGGAGGAGCTTAAGATGCCAATAAAGAGCAAAACTAAAATGAGCGATGGAGAATTAGTGGAGGGTCAATGTAGAATGAGCTGGGAATAGAAAGGAAAGAAAGAGAATCAAGAATCCCCTTGGAGGACAGTGAGGGGTAGCCCTGTGCTGGGCAGTCTTGATTGATGATTAATTAGTAGCCTCTGCTACTCACAGGACAGTACTCGTCTTGTGGATTTCCTAAAGTAAGTATATAGCTCATCAGAATGATATTCATTGCTCCAAAAGAACAGACCCTTCAGATCCTTCTGAGGTAGGGTCAGTAATTCATATGAGTTTTTGGGTTTTTCTCCAGCCTTCCAATATACACATAAAAAAAAATATGTCTTTGCCCTGTAATGAAATCCTCAAATATGTCTTTGAGTTTGTGAATAAAAACACTGGCTTTTCTTAACAATGTACCTTCTAGTAAGTGATTCAAGCTCCATTTTAATGCCAGAACAAATGTAGGTTTGTTAACAAAGGAGCAGCTCTCGACATCCCAACCAGGGGCAACTTCATTTGCGCTCGTTCAATGAAGGCACTGGAATGTGGCAGTGAGCTCACACTTCTACCAGCTTACACTTTGCATAGCTGTTCAAGCCACTTAACACCTTTCAGCTGTCTGCGAGTGAAAAGAATGTTCCTTACACTCCTGTGAATGGCACAGCTGCCCAGAATGTTTATTATCAGCCTGTGATTATTTGGTGTTCATTTTTTTTGCCTGTTAAAAATATATGCAGGTTTAGATATTGTTAACTACAGGAACATTTGTACAGTCAGAACTTGTATAGTCAAGACTTAGTTAAAAAAAAAGTAGAACCCTTTGGATACAAGATGAGAATTTAAACTAATTATTAGTGTCTATAGCTATTTTAATTTTGGTTTTCAGCTTATGGATAAAATATACAGTGTGGATGGAAGGGTATTCAACCTTAAAATGATGTAATTTTGTGCCATTTAAGAACTGCTAAGAACAATGTATCATTTTTTGAATGAGCCAAGTGAAGGAGAAATTCCATGTCCTTAATTCCTTCATTGGGAGTATGGGATTTGGAAAAGACGGAAAGAGACATTTAGGAAAATTTGCCAAAGGCCAAATGAATGACAATTTCATGTGGTGGCAGGTCTGAGTCAAAGTCATTTTTATTACTTAGCCCCAGTAAATGACTGATCTCAAATAGAGTAGACCATGGCATATGTTTGGCCTTATGAACAGAATCTTAAGTGTTCTCTCCATATAGACCTGTATGTATTTCTAGAACATTTGTGGCAGAGAAGGAAACTGCTTTCACCTTTGTGCTATTTCTAAATATTTCTCCTTCAACTTGATGGCACAGCATTCAAGAGTGGTTTGCTCCAGCATCGCTTTAGAACTAGATATGAATGGAGACTGTGCTTCTATTTCCCGGCCACCCAGACCCGAATAATCACACAGAAACTGTATTAACTACAATACTGTTTGCCTGATGACTCAGGCGTATTTCTAATTAACTATTACATCTTAAATTGACCCATTTCTATTCATCTGTGTATTGCCATAAGGCTGTGGGTTCCTGGTAAGGTTCTAGCATCTTTCTCCTTTGGCAACTACATGGTGTCTCTGCCTTCCTTCCCCCTCTGTCTCTACTTGGATCTCCCACATTGCTATATCCTGCCCTGCCATAGACCAAAGCAGCTTCTTTATTGGCCAGTGGCAATAAAACATATTCACAGCATACAGAGGGGCATCCCACATCAACTAAGTCCTGGAAATCAAGGGTAGACCAGGCACATAAACAGAGACAGCATCTGTGAGGTTACTCCTGTTTTAAGTGAGGCAAAGTATTGTAAATTTATTTCAGTAATGAACCACTTGCATTTTTAAAGAAGAGAGAAATCTATTATAGCAGCTTGAGAGCTGTAATAACCAGGCCATGACCATGTGGCCTGTAACATGAGTTTAGGGGAAAAAAAATACAACCTCTGAATTCTGTTTCATATTTATTATCTGCTTTCTATTTTGACATCTTCACAAAAATCTCTAAGGCAATTATGAAATATGAAAATGCCAGGTGGCTGGCACTAGAGAATTTCTCAGTAATCCACAAGGATGACCCCAGCTAAGACCCTAAGCAATAGAGGAGAGGGTGCCAAAACTGGTCTTGCCCTATAGTCAGATTGATGATTATCTTAAATATCACCTTAGAACCTTCATACAACAACTGATGGAAACAGAGGCAGAGACTTGCAGTGGAGCACTGGGCTGAGCTCCCAAAGTCCAGTTGAAGAGTGGGAGTAGTGAGGATTTGAGCAAAGAAGTCAAGACCATAATGGGAACACCCACTGAAACAGTTTACCTAAGCTAATGGGAGTTCACCACCTCCAGCCTGACAAGGAAGTAACCAGCATAGGTCCAAACTAGTCCCTCTGAATGTGGGTGACAGTTGTATGGCTGGAGCAGACTGTGGGGCCATTAGCAGTGGCACCAGGACTTACTGCTTGTACTGGCTTTTAGGTAACCTATTCTCTTTGGATGGATACCTTGCTTGGCCTAGATATAATAGGGGGCACCTTGGACCTTCCTCAAAGCAATGTGCCTTTCCCTCTCTGAGGAATAGATGGGGGGGTGGTAGAGGGGATCGGTAGAGGGAATGGGAGGAGGGGAGGAAGAGAGGACTGGGATTGGTATGTAAAATAAAAAAATAGTTTGTTTTCTTTCAAAAAAATTAAATTAAATTAAACAAAAAGAAAGAAAATTCCACGTGGCACTGTTTAAAATAGTCCTGTTGGCCAAAGTTGTTCTTCAGTAATAGAATATGGTGAGCTCAGATGTATGTAAAGTATGTGATGGATTAGAAAGCATAATGCTGAACAAAGGAAACAGAGATGTGTATTACTAATTTCATATTGACTTCAGGTGGAATGATAATTTGATATGTTGAATTTTATAAATTAATTTTACACATTCATTTTGCTTTGGAAAAATTTGTGTTTATTCACTCATTTGCTTACCATTTATAAAGTGTGCCTAGGCAAGTCAGCAAGGAGCTTGCCATTCTCCTCCAATTATATGAGTTCCGGCCACCAAACTCAAGTTGTCCGACTTCATGGTAGACACCTTCAAACACTGAACTACGTTACTGGCCCTGCATTTTGCTTTGTGGATGTGACTAGTAGAAAAGTTAAGCCACATATGTTGCTACATAATATTTCCACCAGACAGCTCTAAGAATAAGAAAGTTAACTACCTGGACAGATTTCCTCTTTTTCATTACTTCAGAAAATAAAAAACTTGAGTTTCTTACTTATAATTCATATGTTCCTTGCTATAATTCTTCCAAGAGCACCACACCTGTGAATCTTACAAAAAATGATGCCAATAAACCCATCTAAATAATGAGACCAACTATTTATTGCATACAAAGTTTTGCAAATGTTCTTAATTTTATGTATATAAAACTCTTAATTTATTGTCTTACAAAGCATAAACATTCATCATATCTTCACTTTGTTTTTTACTTATAAAAGTATTAATGGTACCCATTTTGCCAATAAATCTTGTTCTATTAATAAAGCTTGCTTTAGGAAAAAGCAGTAGTTAGTTATTCGATAGGCTTCTCAAATGTCTGATTTAAATAATACTCACTGAGAAAAACAGAATCTGCTGTCAAAGTAAATAATATTAATTTGTGAAAGCGCATTTGCAACATCTCATCAATATACCATATAAATATACTTTCTATCATCTAAGAGGTTCATATTTCACTATTTCTTCCCTAAAGCATTCGGCGGGTAGAAGAATTTGTTGGTGAGAACAGATTCATTGAACACCCAATGACTTGGCACTGGAAGGAGGACAGGAAGGAACAAGGCTTGTTGGGATGACATCATTGTCGGCTCCATCTGGAAGTAGCCATTTCCCATCAGGGTACTCTTAAAATACATAAGCTATTATCCTAAACTCTGAAGTTATAAAGATCTGTGCGTAAAGTTGCCTTCCTTTACTTGCAAAAAGTATAAGAAAAGCAGAAATATAAATCATTAAAACCAATCGCTATTACTCTCACCAAGATTAATCCCTACTTCTCCTACATCACAGATTTTTTTTAAATGTTATTTGTTTTATGTATATACACAGTTGGCCTGCATATATGCATGTGCACCAAATGCATGCCTGGTTCCCGCAGATGCCAGAATAAGGTGTCTGATAACCTGAGACTAAAGTTACAGATGGCTGAAAACCACCATGTGGGTGCTGGAACTTGAACCCAGGTCCTCATGAAGAACAGCTGGTGTTTTTAACCACTGAGCCCTCCCCAGGCCCTACTTTCACAGACAATTTCTACAAAATGACCATCGTGAGATCTTAATAATGATTTTTTTAACTCATATTTAAAATATCTGCGAATTTCCAGTGCAGTCAGGATGGAAGTTTTATCTTAGTAGTGAAAGTGGGGTGAGCCCCTGTGTCTCTTCCCTTCGCACTCCAGTCTCCATTTGGGTGATGCCTGTCCCCAATGCCCTTTGCCAGGACATCCATCTCAAAGCTTAAGAACAATGGAAAACAGGTGGGGTCAGTCCTGTGGGCACATCTGAGTCACCTAACCTTGAAGTAAACTGCTAAACGCCTTTCATCTGTTTACCTAATTTTATTACCATGCTACCAGCTATCCAACCTTGGATTTTCCCCTTACATTTTTTTAATGTTTGTTCCCTGCCTCTCCTGACTAATATTGAAAAGATAAACTTTAACTCTTTCAATAATTTTCAGGTGTGTGTGTGTGTATATGTGTGTGTGTTCTCGTGTGTGTCCTCAACATGCCACAGTGTGTGTATGGAGGTCAGAGGACAATCAGTTTGTGTGATTTAGTTCTCGGCATTACTCATGTGGTCTCTCGAGATCAAATTCAGGTTGTCAATTTTGATGGCAAGAGTCCTTGTTTGCTCCGCCATCTTGCCTGCCCACTGTGTTTACTTGGTGGTTTTTTCTCAGACACCCAAAAAGCCCTTAAAAATTAAATGTCAGCTGACTGGATAGAAGGATGAATTAAATGTAATAAAATATCAAGACAAAGGGGATTCAGAGTGCTGGAGCATGAGGTAGCAATAGCATATAATCAAGAAGTAATGGAGTTTTCCAAAAGATGAACTACCTTAGCTGACACCTGTTGGATAAAGAGGAGTCAGCCAGACTGTCAGCAAAATGATGACCAGTAAAGGGCTTTCCTTACATGTACATAGATCACAAAACACTCAGGTGAGCTTCAGCAAGAAGTGAGAGTGACCGGGCGACATCCTCAGGGAGATAGGGGCCAGAAGTGCATGATGTCACTACCTCCTGAGCTGTGACAGTGTGAGGGGTCTCTTTTGACTTGTATTCAAACCCCGAACACCTGAGCATCCTACAAACAAATGCATGCCTTGTATCTTCCCGTACTCACTCTATTTCCACATCTATGTCCCTCATGAGATTGTAAACCGAACAAAATTTCAGCAGCTGTTGCTTAGGACTTGAATGTTCCTTTCCTTGTACTAGGATGGCATAGGAAAAGTAGGCTCCCAGCCAATGCCTGGTGAGCTGAATTGAGTCTTCTCCCATATTATTCTACAGACCATTATCTGAACTGTTATTTGGGATTGAATAGATTATTCTGAGACACCACAGAAAGCATAAGAATAATTTATACACCATTGATCCTCCATAATAGTTACTTTGAATTAACATGGAGGACGGACATGCACAATAAATTTGCATGCTTCAAAGCCTTTCACTGTGAGAAAATACCATCTCTGCAATAAAGAAGGCCAGGGAAAAAGGGCTAAGTAGATTCTTGGGCATAGATTCTTTTTTCTTTTAAATCAAAAAAAAATTCATTGGAAGTACACATCCTTGTGAAAATCATCCCTTCTGATAAGGTTGTTCATTTTCCAGAGATTAGTCCTCATTATACGGGTTCTTAGCAAGATTTTCAAAGGCATCTGTTTGCATGACTAAGTAGAAACCAAGTTAGAGACGGTCATACGATACAAGTCTAGTGTTTATTTTGCTTCTGACTCTTCAGTGTTGCAAAACCAATAGGGCCTTGACGTTACACTAGGCCATAGATTACCTCCTGGAGCCATGCCACTAAAAACAGGCTGTGCTAAATAGCCTCAGAATCTTGATTGTTATGATAGAAGTGTGAATAAAATAGAAAAACAATTCAGTAATAATAATGATATTTGATGTGCTCAGTTGGAAAGTAGAATGAGCAGATTCTTCTTTCCCAAAAATATCTCAAAGCCTTCATTGTGCAGTTGATTTCCCTTTAGGGTGGAAATCTGTTTTTTTTTTAATATATCTTGTTGATTTTCAATGTCTTTCTTTTCATGCAAAATACAGTCTGTTGATCATTAATAAGCAAATTAAGAAACTCAAATTGAACCCTAATTCATCCCAACTTGACTCAAAACCATCAGGCCATTGAAAAACTTTGTTGTGAACATTAGCTTCTCTGTCTTGCTATTTCTTAAGTTCCCTTCTCTGATATAATGAAAACACGTGTATGGATGACCATTTTTGAAAGGCTTGGGTCTTGAAGCCTGACTAGGGTGGCAAGGGAATAAAGAAGGAACAACATACCGGTACATATACAGAAAAGCTGGGGTCAGTGGGTCTGAGTGTACTCTGTTGGAGTGGCACCAACTACTACCAACAAATCAGAACCTCAAGGCAGTTATTAGGTAGCACCAAGAGGACTGGGAAGGAGGTCTCTGTAGGGGAGCAGTCAGGGTACACACATTTCTAGGAGCAGGAAACTGCTATTGCCAGCTTTTGTACACACTGGTGAATCCTTTGTAAACACTCATACTTGCACACAATGTCAACATTTGCACTGAGGCCACAGGAAGACTTTGCCAGTTCCACCCTGAACCATGTGGGGATGGCTTTGCCAGTTTTCTATGGGCCTGAGGCCTTGACCCTTGATATGGCCAGCTCACACCAAAAAATGTATTCACTCAGAACTTCACTTGCTCCCTATAGTGAAGAAAATCTCTGTGAACTCATTTCAAGTGTGCAAGTCCATTGGCTCCCTATAAGAAACCCTGAAGCAGGAACTGAAGGAATTTTATTCATTGTCCTGTGACAACTTTATTGGATTAAATATAATATTGAATTTTGAAAATTAAAGTATCCCAGTCTTCAAATTGTTTTAATAATTGCCATGTGATATGGATGTGTGAAGGGCAGAAACTAGCTCACGTATTTCAGAATCAAATCAAAGATCCTCATTTATATTCCACTGCTTTTATCACAGTGTTTTGCCATTCATATCCATGGTGCTTATGGAAATATATTTTAAATAAAATATAATAGTGCCAAGTGGTGTGAAAGAATTTCCCTAACTAACAACTAACAATTAGAAAAGAGACGGAACAGCTTCCTGTTCGGATTCCTTTAACCAAGTTAATTAAGGGCAACGTGGCAAAGGCAAACCTAGAGGGAAGGGCAGAGAAAAAGGTATGCAGTGGGGTAAATTGGCATTACAAAAGAAGGCCTTGTCCACACCATGGCCGTATTCCTTACCCCAAATTTTGCACCGAAATCTGGCGTGTTTTCCCATTAGCAATATCTGCAACTCTGTCCTTTTGTCCATAACTGTGGGTGTCAGCAGTAAGCAAAGCTCTTCTCATCATGCTGGCTGGCCAGCAGTACCAAACAAGTGGCTCACACTGAGACCTTGCCCTCCGCCAGTGATCCTCCACTCTCAAAAATACCTTGTTGCTCTCCTCCTGAGAATGGTGTCGCCAAAGGCAACTTTTCTGTACCACTTCTAAGAGTTTCCCTAGAGCACTGAGCTCTGGTGGCCCATTACAACATCTGATCCGACAACACCATCTTGTCGACCACTGTCCCTCCCTGTATCATTCCTCCCTTGCTCCTTCATTATTTCCTAGGATGACCTCCCGAATCAGCCCTCTGGACGTCCTCAGTGTCTGCTCCTGGTAGAATCCACACATGAAGACTGCTACTACTGCTCACAGAAGTCTATCTCTGAATTCTGTTCTGTAAAACATCAACAGCCTCGACATTCAAGACTTTTGCTACCTTTGTCAACAGTTCACATCATTGCATCACCCTGATGTGTTCAGTAACCACCATCGGTGTCTCGTACCAGTTTCTGAGAGTAGTTGAACTCCATAACCGGAGTTTGTGTACTTACGACTGAACCCTGCTCTTCCACACAGTTCAGACCTACTCTCTGTCGTTTCAGATGAAGTGCGATAATTATAGAAGTCCTGAGCAGGCGAGCAGTCTTCAGCCAACTTTCAATTATGTCTAGAACAATGGCAAGGTCCATCCTTCCTAGAGCCGTCTGGTTAAAATCTGCCTGCTTAGGCAAGAGTTGGGGCATCTTCATCCATCTTAGCACACCAGATAACCATTCATCATCTCTAGGCCATCTTAGAAAGCTTGGCTCTCCAGATGCTCCATTCTCCTCTGAGCAAGGAGGGCTTGGTTTCAGGCTATGGATGTGAGAGCTTAGTGTCTAGAGATTCATTTCTTCAGAAATGAGCCCACAGGGAGGGAAGACTTTCAAGTTCAGTACAGCATGCTGAGAACTTGCCTGAGTTGGGTAAACACGTATGATATTTTTTATGGATACCCTTCTAAAATGTTATTAAACTTAAGGTGAAGAACCCAGTAGTTCTTTTAGTTATTTGCCTCAGAAGTAAAACTTGATGGCCTATTTCTACAGTTATTTAAAGTAGTAAAAATAATGATTCTCTCTCTATGTCTGTCTCTCTGTATCTCTCTGTGTCTATCTCTGTCTCTGTCTCTCTGATTCTCTCTGTGTGTGTGTGTGTGTGTGTGTGTACTCTAAAATGAAGTAGAGCTCCAGATCTCTGGAAAGAGCTGATATCTCTCTCTCTCTCTCTCTCTCTCTCTCTCTCTCTCTCTCTCTCTCT
>LOEQ01000697.1:348761-362758 GCA_001685075.1 Bramus lutescens | reverse complement strand
GGCAGCCAACCTAGGTGGGGAAACAGACAGAGAGAAAATTCCCATGCAGGATTCAGGTCCTGGAATTGTATGATTTGGGTGTGTCTCTTCTATTTCCTGTGGAAGAAAGTAAAGGGGTTTTCACTCAGTCTTTTTTGCTATTTTCAAACCCAGATCAAGAATCTAATAACAGCCATCTTACCTTTTGATCAGAAAATGGAAATTACAGAGCTGTTTCCTTCCTTATGTTTGAGAAGGCACGTGGATTTGATGCAGATGTAAATCTCATTGACCATAGAATGAGTTGAACAGTATTTGCAATGAAAAACCTCCTTATGACTGACATACATGCTCCTTTGTAAAAGCCTCCATCTTCTGCAGAAGCACCCTCATTACAACCACTTGGCAGTCAGTTACATGGAATAGAGACAGAATCTTCAACTACGAGTATTCTTTTTCACCTTTATTCACAATCAGAGCATGATCTTTTCAGAGACAAATTCTGTTGAGCACATAAATCCACTCAGATTGACTTAGTTTCATATTGTTGGAAGGTGTATACCTAAGTCAGTATCTTAGTTTTGAATTAATTTCTGCAGTTTTATAACTTGTAGTGTGTTCCTTTTATTCATGTTATAGAAAGCTTTCAGGGAATAAATAATGCGTTGAGGGGGGTTGACTGTCCATCAGAGCTTTGGCATATGAATGGCTGGTAAACTTAACAGTTTATTGCGATCTGGCATTGGCCCCTTGAGCAAAGAGAAAGAACAGCAATGCCAAATTATAGGAAACCACAAAGGGCTCTCAAGGAAACAATATGGTTCTAATTGGGCAGAAGCTTAGCAAGTAGACCACAGCTATTTCTTTGTAGAAGGTCCAGTTATATATTATAGCGATTGTGCCTTTAAGGACTGCCTTACTAAATGGAAGCCACAAGGACCAGGCCCCTCAATGTCTATTCTTGAATCAGAGCAATAAGGAGGATTGGCCCGTATTCAATAAGTATATCTTTTGTTCCCTCCTTTGTTAAAATCTGGGCTGCATGCATCAACACACATATGTACTTGGTCTACTGGGTCTTTTTAGGTAATGAAGGCAATAAGATTTGATGAACTAAGGTCTACCAGGGGGAGAGCACACATTAAAGAAAACCTTTGTGACAAACTAAAATAGAACTTAGTGATCTGCTCTGCACTTCAGAACTATCAGAACAGGCTGCAATGAAACAGAAAGTTTGTCATATGAAGGCATAAAAATATTCTAGAGTCATAAACTATTGAGACTAGAGAGTCTAATAATAATAGATACAATTTGTTGTAACAAACAAGCAATAGACATAAAAAACCTAATTTAAAATCTCTTTTTAATACTTAAGCAAAGTTAAAGACCAGTGTTTCCTAACTCACTAACTATAGAACGCTTCTTGTTAGCATGTTAGTTACACAAAGTATTTTCTTCTCTGACGTTTTCCTACATGCATGAGTGTACTTTAGGCATAGCCACGGCCCATCATGCTCTTTTCCCCTTCTCTCTTTCCTTCTCTTATATTGTCTCCCTTCTGTTTCCGTACATTAAAAACAAATCTCACTATTGTATGTGGGAGAAAACATACAATATTTGCCTGTCTTTTCAAAAGACTTATTCTATCTTCTACTGTTATTGTGGACTGCAGTATGCACATATAAGTACAGTTTTCCAAGGAGGCTAGAAGAGGGCATTGGTTCCCCTGCAGCTAGAGTTGCAGGCAGTTGTGAGGCACCCACTGTAGGTGCCGGAAATTAGACTCAGATCCACTGTAAGAGAGACACATGCTCTAAACAGCTCAACCTCTTTCCAGTCCAATGCTTGTCTTTTTGTCTCTTGCTTACTCTGCTTAACACAGTGATCTGTAGTTTTAGCCATTTTCCTATGTGTTAGATGGTTTCATTCATCTTTGTGACCGAATAAACTAAAGTTTTATATATACCACATTTTCTTTACCATTCACCTGTTGGCAGACACCTGGGCTGGTTCCACAACCTCACTTCAATGAATATTGCACTGGAGAAGATGCATGGGCAAGTATGCTGACTTAACTTCCTTTGGGTGCTTTCTGGAGCTGATACAGCTGGATCATTTGATGTTCTACCTTGACTTTAGTGAGAACCCTACATGTTTGCTAGACTGACATTCTCACCATGGTGTGGAAGGGTTCCTTTTTCCTATATTCTTGCTAACATTTGTTATCATAATTTATTTCCTCTAGTTCTTCCCATGTCAGGTCTTATTATTATGGTCTGAGATCTGTTTTACTTTGATTTTTGTATAGAACGAGATGCAGAATCAAGTGTCATTCTTCTGCTTGTGGCTGTCCAGTTTTCTCAGTATTGCTTGTTGAAAGTTGTCTTCTCCAGCATGGACTGTTGGCACCTTTGCCAAGAATCTGCTGGTTGCAGCAGCATGAGTTTATCCTTGGGTCCTCTCTTCTCGTCTATGTATATGTTTCTATGTTAATGCTAAGCTGGTTTTGTTCCTTATGACTTGATTATAATTTGAACTCAAGTACTGTGGTACTTCAATAATTAGTACTATTTTATTCTTATTCAGTTTTGCTTTATATACTTGACACCTTTGGTGATTCTATATGATTTGCTTAACATTTTTGCTCAATTTCAAAGAACAATATCATTGGAATTTCATCAGAGTATACATTGAACCTGTCAAATATTTTTGATAATATGACCATTTTGACAATTTTACTCTGCCAATCCATAAACATGGGAAAATCTTTCCATCTTCTAGTATGTTCTTTAGTTTCTTACTTCCACTGTTTTTATAATTTTCATTATAGAATTTTTCCGTCTCTCAGGTAGGCTGAATCCTAGGCACCTTGTTTTCCATTAAAGTATTGTTAATTGTAATATTTATTATGGTTTGCCATGCGGACATTTTGGGGTAACTTTATCTTTTAAAATAGAAATTTGGGGGATGAAAATCCATGACAGAAAAAAAAAAAGTCTTGTGGAATGTTAGCTTTTTCATCTGTGTAAGAGTTGGTTTGTCCTTCAAATTTATTCTCCCATCTACCTAAATAGGTACCATTTCCTTCCTGCGGCTAACATGCCATGCTTATATGCAGGAACTACTCATGGCTCTGATGCAAGGGCAGTGTATCTTGCTTTGGTAGTTGCTTGACCTTGCCCATTATTAGCTCTGTGGAGCTGGCTGTTTGTTTTGTTTTTTCAAGTCCTATATCCACGCTATCTAAGAACACCAAGATTCTATGTTAGCTGCTGGCCATTAAATGTTTGCAGGACTTAATAGCAGTTCTTAACTCAATACAACCTCCGGGAAGTTGCCTGATTGCAATTTTTAAATCTACACAGTGGTTGGTCCAGCTTAGACCATTTGTGACCCTGAAATGAAGTTTACTTACTTATTTATGTATGCATTTATTTATTCATTCATTTATTCATTTTAGAATCCAAGATGTGTTATTTCCCTTACATTTAACTTAGTAATCTATTTCTTTAAGAAAACAAATGAGCATGAAACAGAAGTTTACCCTTGACCTTTAGGTTAAAAGAAATGACTTTACATTACCAAGGAAGAGAGAAAGAAATTGCTTTTATCTTAATATTCATCTTCTGGTTTCTTATCTTTCTATGAAAACTGTTTAATGTTTCCATCATGCAGAGCCCTTAATTACATCCTTACCAGATGTGATGCAAAAATTAAGCATCAATTAGCTTTTTCTGGATTGCACACATCCTCAAATTCTGTTTTCAGATCACTGGAACTTAATCCTGTGATTTGTGTTGGAAAGACGGTCTTGTGGGCTCATTTCATTTCATTATCCTTCAGCAACTGTGTTTCATCCCCTTAGCTATTTCCATGGAAATTGTGGCTTGATGGCAGGAGATTGCCCAGTGTAACCGCATTGCAATACCTATGAGCTAAACACCAGTAGAGCCCAGGAAGTTTTCCATGAGGTCTTGCGTATCATACACACAAAAGCAGAGCATGAAAATAAAAGTAGGGAACACCACTTTGCTTTCAGCATTGTTCTGATTTAAGGTAGACTGACTCTTTTACGATAAATACATCAGTGAAATGAACTGGCAGCCTGCTTTTGTTTGAGGACGCATTTGTAAAAGAATGTTTTCTAGGGGTAAATGATTAGTTTAAGAACTACAATGAAAAACGTGAACCCTATGGGAAATTACTTTGGATACTCGATGTATACATGCATATGACTATATGACCTGTACATATTTGTACATGCCCATGCATATGAATCTCACTGCGGAACTTCTCTAGTTGCCACTAGTTGGATATCAGGTCCCCATCAATTTCTGGTGAAGATTTACAGCAAACAAGATGAGCTGTCTTTTGCCAACTTATTTCCTGACATGTGATGTGCATTTTCCTGCTTCTGTGTGTAAAATTTCTGTTTCAGTTTTAATCTCAACTATTAGAGGAGTCCTACTATTTTACCCTTCATATTTCAAAAGAGAGCCCTTGCTACATACCTCTCCCTGGTGAGCAGAAACAGAAGGTCACCTAGAACATGTATAGCGCTGCTTCTATCAGCAAGATCCAAGGAACCAGAACAAAGTTCAAGCCTGTTTCTAACTGTGGTGGACTGAATCATCACAGCCAGTTCTCGGCCACTCTCTACATTTCTATCCCTGTCGTGATCTTACACTGAGAAATGAAAATGTTGTAGCTCTTAGCATTTGCTTTGGCTGTACAACTGCTTCTGACCCATGGATGACACTGAGCTGCTTGTGCTGGTTCCAAAATTGGGTTTTACAGGATAATGTAAAATAATGCTTTATGGCCATGAAGCTGCAGTGACAATATTCTCCAGGTGACTCATTAGTCCGGAGCGTATAACCTTAATTTAAGGATCAAATTCAACTGGCTTGAAGGTGCAGTGTCTTAAGACTACGGACTGTGAAATAGCTCCAAGACTTGGCAGATTCTCATCTTTGAGAGATTTACTACATAATCTTCTGAAGCAGTATCAAATAAAATATAAATACATTAACTCAAATAGTTCTGCTGAAAAAAAAGCACCATAACAAAATTAAATTAAGTAATATTTCTGAGGAAAGATATAGGAGACTCTAGAACATATCAAACACTATCCATATTTTGGTAAATTATTATTCATCTATGGGCCTAAGTCTTAAAAATACGCCTCTTGTAAAGGAAATAGCTTTTCAAACAAAACCCTCTGAAGCCTGTTGAAATTTAAACATGGAAAGTGTTTAATGACACAAAAGCTTATGTTTATATTTCACTTTTAGTTTCTAGGAGCATCTTAGTGTCTCATCATTGGGTGAGAGACAAAAATGTGACTTTATGTGTATTTTACATGTTGGTCTTTATTATAAAAAGGCTCTCTATCAAATAAAAGAAAGAGAATAAGCCAATCCAAGGGTAGTACCTCCTCTGAAAATAAGAGGATTATGAATAAAAACAGAAACACACAAAAAAGTATCATAATAGTGTGCCTGAATGGAAGGAGAGAGACAGAGAGTGTGCAACAATTCAGATATGCAAATGACTTGGAGAGACTACCCCCCCTTAATCTGTGTGACACATGCCATGCCCCACCTCCTTTGCCCTGAGAATTTGCTTCCTTTTCAAGAAGTCAGCACCTGGCCTTGTCTGATAATTGCCTTATTCCCGCATATGAAGAAGATCCATAACTCAAAATTATGTTTAGAGGTATGCTGTACTTTGAGGGAGAATCATGTAAAAGAGGGAGCACTGAGAAAAGAAATAGGCAAGAGGCAAGGGTTTTGTTTGTTTGTTTTTTAGCTCAACATTTTCTTCACCAGCTGGAATACCAAGCTCTCTGTTTAACCTTCTTGAACTGCACTCACCTTGTTTATGAGACAGAACGCTTCATCATTCATCCAGATGGACACTGCTATTTAATACTGATGTAAATGGGGTGATAGACATGATTGAACGTGGAATGGCTTTAGACCGATGCCAGCTGCCATTATTATTATGCACTTATCATCACCAATTTGAGGTTCTTACCAATTACCTGGGTTAGAACAAGTCCAAAGAGGTGTTTGTTTCTGGAAGTGAGATCTACTTTATTATTTTGGCAAAGTATGATTTGTGTTCTTTCTAAACATGCACAATTTTTCTTGTGGACAGTTTATACTGGCTCATGAGTTGGACTTATGTTAATTCTACATGACTCTTTTTCTTCAGTGCCTTTGCTTGTGAAATAGTATAATAAAGTGACTTCATCTAAATAAATTGACCTATTCACAATAACTGCTTCTTAAGTCAATTTTTGCTGGAGTAATTTTGGTGTTGTGGACCAAATGAACTAGCTAAAAATCCATTAACTTGCAGTCTCCAGAAGGATATTTAGGGTAATTTCAGAAGTACAAATGTAAATGTCGTGGTAGAATTTTCTTTGGCATGTGAGGAGAAGTTCTACCTGGGGTCCATTTGAAAAATCAATATCATAATAATTGTATCCAAGCAAAAATAACATAGCATTATGTGCATGATTAGGGAAAGCCGTAATTGAGAAAAAGTCCAGTCACCCCCGTAAAATGAGACACATGCAATTAGCATCTGCAATGTGTAATGTTCCAGGAGCCGCTGGGTGCTTGGAGCAAATCATACTGTAGCCTACACAAACTGAACATCAGGAATGGCTGTGGTTTCACGTGGTGAAGACAAGACTATGCAGTGTCCTATCAGAATCCATGCATCTTTTTTCTTCTGCCTTGTGCACTTCATCTTGGCGGTTCCCCAGCTTAGCAGCAATCAGTCTTTACTGGCCCTTTCCACCTGCCCATATAATATCGAGTAAGAAAGCATGGACTGCTTACAAAGAGAACTAGAAATTAGAAAAGAAACAGAACACAAAGAAGTTTTGCCCTTGTGGTCAACAAAGTAATCAATAGAACAACCCAATCAGTAGATCATGACCGTCTTGGGTAGTATTTGATAAAGCCTTCGTAAGGATCAGCTCTGCCAAAAGTTAAAGAGATTCTAGGACAATAGGAATTGAGATCTGTGCAGCCAGTTCGTTTACAATCCAGTTAGGAAACAATAGGCACTAAAATGATACTGTCAACCTATCAGACATATCCCTGCCCCTTGGCTTCTGTGGTTGATATCATCTCTTGAACACTTGATGCATGCTCAACATTTGGTTACTCCTTGAGGTAGGCTAGTGGGGTGGGTGAAGCTATGTTTCCTATTTTTTGCAGCATATAAAGGAAGGGAAGTGGAAGATTCCACACTTAGTAATTGATGACAGTAAGATTTGTAGGATACTCCAAACATAATCTGATCACCTTCCTTGTACCTGTGTAAGGATTATCTTCACTGTCCAGAGAAGTTCCCTGAAAGCAGGAATCTTTCTGCCTTACACCTGCTGTGACTTCAAAACTCCTATCATTGTGTACACAAAAAATACTTACATCCCACTCACTGTTTACTGAATGTGAGTTTCATAAACAGCATCATGTAAAAAGGATCAAAAAGAGCAAAGTGAAACAAAACAAAACAAAAAACGTGCAAGGACATACAAAATTATCTCATTGAAAAATAAAGATTCATGCCAGTAGCAGATTGGGCATCAGAAATATCTTGAAGAAATTGGGTTTTTATAAAAAGCAGAAAGATGTGTTACAAGGAGACTGTTTTCTAAAAAATAACTTTAAGTAGTGTTCTTTTAATTACATAGAACACTAGATATTCCAGATAGATTTCTATTGCTATGATGAAACACCATGGATAAATGCAACCTGGAAAGAAAGGGACTTATTTGGCTCTCAATTCTGTGTAATAATCCATCACTGGGGGACTCCAGGGTGTGAATGCAAGGTAGGAACCTGGGTAGAATTAGAAGCAGAGGCCATGGTTAAATACTGCTTACTGTTATACTCCCTATAGCTTGCTCAGTCTGATTTCTTATATAGCCCAGGACCCACTTCCTTGGGGTGGAATCACCCACAATGTGCTGGCCTCTTCTGCACTAATCATTAATCAAGAAAATACCCCCACAGATTTGCCTTCAGGCTATTCTATTGAAGGGTTTTTCTCAGTTGAAGTTCCACTTCCTAGATAGTTTTGTGTCAAGTTGACAAAAAAACTACTATGGCATTCATTTACTGTGAACTCTAAACGGGCTAATAAACAACTGCTTCTCAAAGACTGAGAATGGGGTGTGTGTGATAGAATGGTGAGCCCATCCTTAAATCCATGCCTGCCCGAACTCTCAGAATCTCTCCTGATATGACATAAGGTTTTTGTAGATATAATGAGTTAAGATGAGACCCCACTGGATTAAGGTGTTTCCAAAGACAGACATTTTTACAAGTTCATGCAACAGACTACCTGAATAGAATGTTCAGACAGGAAATATCCAACACTCATTCTTGGGCATTGCTCTAAGCCTAAACCCACAAACATTATTTATGAAGAAAATAGGGAACTATCATTTTCTCATTTTCACTTACCTTGGAGGTTTTATGCTAACTCAAATTTGAAACCTATGTATTACATAATATTCCTTTACACTGTGTGAAGATGTCTCACTGTGATCGGTTTAATAAAATAACCAAATGGCCAATAGCTAGGCAGGAAAAGATTAGGCAGGACTTCTGTGAACAGAGAGGACTCAGAAAAAAAGAAAGGAGAGGTTGCCAGCCAGACACAAAGGAAGCAGGACATGCAGGAGGTGAGGTAAAAACCACAAGTCATGCAACAGCACATAGATTAATAGAAATGGGTTAATTTATGTTATAAGGGCTTCGTAGAAACAAGCCTAAGCTCAAGTCAAGCTTTCATAATTAATAATGAGTCTCTGTGTCGTGATTTCGGTGCTGGCAGTCCAAAAAAGCCTATTACACCTGTGTGTTTTGGAGATGTAAAGATACATACTACCAAATACTTCTCTCTAAGGGATTATTTCTTGGTCAATGAGTTAAATCATGGAAAGTTAGCAAATAAGGGGTAACCTTAAGTCAAAAGCAGAAAAGCCATCATGAATAGGAGTATGAAGCACTTATCTAATTATTTTCATCAATAAAACTTGGAGTCAGGTACTAGAGTAAGAACCTAAACAATCAGAGTAATGGAGAAGTGATCAGTGACCTCCTCTCTTACTCTCCTTCCTTGATCCAAAAGGGCCAACAATCTTTCTAAGCTCCACCCTACTATTCCTGTACCTCTCTGTATATCCTCTGACCTCCAAAACCTCTGTGACTAATTTTGATCAGAAGCTAGGTCTGGACTCTGATTCAAAGCAAACTTTACTGGCAGTCTTGTGAGTGTCAGAGTATGATCAAAGTATCCCACAAGAGGAGTGCATTAGATAAGTATAACCAGAATTCACAAACTATGTTTTAACTTCTGACTTGAGCATGGAATCAGCAGTCTGAAGATGACTATGACTAGCTTTGCGTGTAGACCAACTCGAATCTTGGGAAAACTGATAGCTACTAGTATTAGTTATATCTGCTAACTAATATATACCTCACAGACATCATCTCCTAGAATAACTGAGATAGCTCTGCCCCTATAGAATTCAACTGTCATTAGCTTTATTCTATTTACTAAAACATTATACTTGCCAATTCACTATAAAGAATGCTATTGCTGTTTAAAACCAGTAACTATCTCATGAGGGTAGACTATCTCCCAAGAGTAGAGATGGTAGCTCCTTCAGGAGCCCCAATTTCACACGTTTATGGAAAGAAACATTTCTGTTAAAAAGTAAACATAAGTAGAATTTTTAAATTTTGAATGTAGTTTTTAGGAAAAAATACTTAAGCTAAAGGATTTTCTAAGAAAACTTTGCATCTGATCATAATTTCTCAAGACATCGTTCATGATCTATAGTGTGGCAAGTTGAGGGCCCCCATTCCCTTGCTTAGGCACACTGCTAAAATAACCAAATTATTGTCTAAATCCATGGCAAGCTTTCTACTGTAAGAATGGATTAGTTCCATGACCATGACTAAATGATTTATTAATTAAAAACAGACCAATCTTCTGAGATAGACTTTTGGAAAGAATGGCAGTGTGAAGCCACTCCTTAATTCCCTGAACAGATGTATAAAATATTTGGAAAAATTCACTAAAGAACTTTAACCGGGGTTCTAACCTATTTAATTTCCAAGTTCTGAAATAGATACAGACATTATGGAAAATAAACCATTTGAAAAGTACTTAACTCCAAGTAAAGTCTTTAGGAAATTATACAGTGATATAGTAAAATCATTAATTTGTTGACTATTTCAAAGTCCTCTATAAGAAAGGCTTTGGTGTTCAGCAAATTGCTCTGTTACTTTTTAATGGCCAGCATGTTGGATCATGAGTATTCTAGATGTGTGGGTGACCTGTAGTCCCTGACCTTTAGACAGTCCCTTTAGGCAGCCAGTGGATATACCAGTATAAACAGTATGAATTTATGTGAAACATAGGAGGGTGTGCTCTGGGTACAGCTCCTTGGTGGAAAGACTGTTCTTCCTCCTTGAAGTCAAAGTAGGAAATTACTTTGTTCTGTCAAAATGGACTAAAACTACACTCTCTTTGCAATCCATAGAGGTAAGTGTAGTACAAAAAGAGTTTGGGTGTTCAGATGAAAGAAAAATGCCACTGTATCCAGTAAATAAATCTGTATGGATACTTCCATTTTGCAGGATATAATGGTAGGGCAAACTAATAGAAATCTGGTGTGGGAGAATTGTCTGTATTCTGTCAATCATGTTTTAAATAAATGCTNGATCAGAATAATGGGTTAATATAAGTCATAAGAGCTAATAAGAAACCTGAGCTAGTGGGCCAATTAGCTTTATAACTTATAGAGATCTCTGTTTGATTTTCTTTGGGGCTTGCTGGCTGTGGGGTACCAGGCGGGACAGAAACCCCATTAAGCAACCCCTCATGTTACAGAAATCGATCTCTGTTTGATTTTCTTTGGGGCTTGCTGGCTGTGGGGTACCAGGCGGGACAGAAACCCCATCAAGCAACCCCTCATGTTACAGAAATCAATTGAAAAACACTGATGAGAGTAAGCAGAAGTCCTCAATGGGACAATCCTGGCGGAGGAAGCTTGGAGATTTTCCTCATACTGCTTACTATAAAGTATAAGCTACAGATTGTATTAATAGACCATTTCTACTTGCAGGTTTGGGCACTTCTACTGGAGGATGGTTGGGTGAAGCATCCTTGATACAGCTCACTTGCAAATGAAACATTTTCCTGCTGAAATTATGAATCAAGTCTTTATTTTGATTGCCCTTAGATTTTGACCTGTAAGCAGCATTAGAAAGATAAGTGAAACCAGGCATCAGCCTTATAACTTTCGGCATCACAGATGTTGGAGTAGAATCTGGTTTAAGTAGGTTTTAAAGGGGTTACAGCAGAGGACATTATAGAACAAAGTCTGTGTAAAAGAAAGGCCCCGTGTTGCCTATTTTCAGTAAGTCACTATTCCATTACTCTCGTGTGTCTCCAGTGAAAATGATACTGACCTGCAGTTGGCATTTGTATAATATAGATCTATCTTTCTTGTCCTTTATTCGTTTGTTTGTTCTTCAATTGTTGGTTTAGTTAAAAAGGTGATTTTCTCATAGGAAAATGAGTGTGCTAGTTACTTCACTATATTTACCAGTGCTCTGGGTCATTCTGAGCTTACGCATTCGAAACTACCTAAGCACACAACATAGGAATATCCAATCACCAAAAGGCTTTACCTTGTCTTCCTTTGAGAATATTTTGGATCTTACTGTCAGGTCCTCCTCCCCCCATACACAAACACCCATCACCAAGATGGCAGTCTAGACTTAGCTCAGTCTGGACTCTGATCAGTTCAGCTTTCAACATTCCTCAGAAACCTTATAAAATGGGTTTCTGTTAGTCAGGAAAAGTCATTGATTTCTTATCTACCCCCAGAGGCCCCACTGTCAAGAGGGCATCTAGTTCTCTGTCAACTAGAACAAGCTTCTAACAGATCAGAGCCCCATGCTGGTTCCCAGGCTGTTCTGGCTAACCTGCCCTCCTCCTGTTAAATAAATGGCAGGACTCTCCCAATGTTTTTTGCTGTCTTCTCTGTTCTATATCCCTGGATGCTTCTCTCCCTGCCTTTTCTCTCTGCTCCTCTCTGTCCCCAAGTCAGTCACCATGACAGACTCCCCCAGATTCCTGTGGCTGTTCTTTCTATGATAAAAACAAACAAAAACCTTCCCCACTGACCATGGAGAGGCACCTCCAGGGTTTCTTTACCTCATCCTTGACTTAAACTTACAATATACATAGCTTTAAAGTGGGAAGTTTAAAATCAGAATCTACTTTAGAATAGTAGAATTTGAAGGAAAATGTTGTTTTAAGTTAAAACATTTGAATTAAGCGCTGCCAATTTTTTTTTTTTGAGACAGTGTTTCTCTATAGCTTTGGAGCCTGTCCCAGAACTAGCTTTTGTAGACCAGGCTGGCCTCATCCTCACAGAGACCCACCTGCCTCTGTCTCCCAAGTGCTGGGATTAAAGGCGTGTGCCACCACTGCCCGGCTACCCTACCAATATCTATCTCTATTCAGGCACTCCAGTGGTGCAAACCTGTACTTCATCCAGGCTGAGGTCAGGAGGATAGAGTGTTTGAAGATGCTCTGAGCTCTGTAGTAAAGGCTTGTGTAAAAACAAGAAGAGGAAGGGAGGTGGAAAGGAAGGAGGGGATGGGGGAAGAAAAAAGGAATCTTCCTGCTAACCTAATTGTCCTTCACCTGTTTATCTCTGTCATGCAACATTATGATAAGCATACTGGCTTTCTGTCAGCACGTCCTAATTGTCTGCCTGGATGGGCTTCTTTCATCCCCCATGGAGAACGGCAAGAACATGAAGGCACTGTGTAAGCAGGGCAGGTCTCCCTCAAGGGTCAGTGGCGATTTTCTGAGAAGCATCGTTTTCATCTTTCCAAAGACATTTCATGCAGACGTTAAGTAAAATGACAAAACCCAAGGTAAGCAGAATGTTGCACAGTGTTCTCCCAAGGGAGACTTAACTGTCAAAAATATTTGATAATAAACACTGAAAAGTCTTATCAGAACCATTGGAAGTTCTGAGTTTAAAATATAAAACGGAAACCAGCCTTACTGAAACCTCTCAGTGTGACGACAGGGTCTAGTAGATGACCTATGTACAAGGGAAAGGGAAGAAGATGCTGGCAACTCCTGACATAAAGGGAGCCAAGACCAACACTTTCCTCAAAACGGTCCTTCTTTGATAGAACAAAGTCTGAAAGTCATAATTAAGGCCATTTCGAGCCTGTTGGTCCCATGAAGCAACATCGACCCCCCCCAAACACACACACACACACACACACACACACACACACACACACCACTCTTCTGTTGGACTCTACAAGCTGCCAGGTGAAAGGATGACCAAATAAAAGGCAGTGTCTCTCTAAGGAAACTTACAGTCCATGTGGGGGACATGTTCTTCTTCTCTCTGGCATTGAAAGACAGAGACCACATGTGATATCCACAGGCGATAAAAAAAAAAAAGCAAAATAACGATGGATCTGGGAACAAACCCTGCGTGTTGAAGGAGGTAGAGACTAGAGGGCCAGCGAGGGGATAAATGCTGACCGTAATTTCCTCCGTTCTGTCTTTTACATACAGCGTGCACCCAAATCATAACAGCCCCGCCTCTTCCCACCCCACACCGCTGCTGCTACCGCCAGCCTCAGGGGGAATTGATGATAGAGCCATTTAGGTTCGCTGCTTCACGTCGGCTGAGACGTGCGCCTGTGGAAAATTACTGGCGAGAGATTGTGCTCTTCAAGTTTGCCTTTTGAACAAAGAGATTCTTTCTTGCAAAAGTGGGAGGGACACCAGCCTGAGTCAAAAAGAAAAAAAAAAAAAAACAGCTTTTGTCCTCCCAGAATGCTCTTTTCGAAGATATGTTAATGAGTTTCTCTTTGAACTGTAAATGGCATCTGCGGAGCCTGCCAGATGCTAATGGCAATGGGAAGACTTGA
>LOEQ01000697.1:331721-346313 GCA_001685075.1 Bramus lutescens | reverse complement strand
ATACCTTAATCAATATCAGAAATACATATACATATAACAAAATTGACCTTAAATTTGTATCAATAAGGCAAATTTTATGCCAATGCAAATTATTCCCATCTATATCACTGCCCTGTTATATTTTTATTATTGCTATATAGATAAAGTATATATAATATACACTGTATATGCATATATACATTTATAAATACAAACTGCTAAGTCCCTTTACTGTTGCTCATATGTGTATGTGTTTGGGGTTGCCCACATAAGATTGAGTACCCTATGCCATCAGAGGGCCAAGTCCCCAAAAAAGATGATTCCCATGCTCTCAACAGCCATTAATTGCCTGTGACCTCTGGATAGAGACTATTATGAAATGTACAACTTGTAAAAATATAGAGAGCAACTGGCTGTGCAGTGCTCAGTCCGAGTTAATATGTCTACAGCATGACCTATATGACTAAGGCTCAGAAGATGGGGTGGAAATTTCTCTTTATTGTAACTGACAGTCCCTCCACCCTGTGCCAGCCCCATTCCCCATGCCCAGTGTCTTCCAGGATCACTTTGGTTACAAGCACAGGGGAGATGAGCTTGTATTGTCAGAATTTAAAATTCAGGAACAAAGTCCACATATGCACAGACTTGTATTCTACCCTGAGCATTTGGAATAGCTTCAAGGACCATGACAGAAGTGACATTTGCAAGGGTGTCCATTTTGATCAATATGAGGCGGACCTGGAAATTAGCTTTTGTACAAATAACCCTCCAGCTCAAACCAAAGTAAGCTAAAGCTCTTCGGCAACATGGCCATTTTTTTTAAGAGCTGAAGAAAAGTCAAAAGGAGCAATTTATCAAAACAAAACAGAAAGAATCTGAATTGTATTGCCACAGGAATGACAGATGCAATGGCTTTGCAAACCCCACCTTGCCCCAATAAAAGATCCTTTTCACGCATGCAGAAGCAATTTCAAAATGCAAAAAGTGCCCTTTAAATGTTTATGAGTTATAAATGCTCTCCAGCTCATCTGAACTCTGCTGAGAACATGGTGAGACAATTTCCTCGTTCGGTAATTTGGAGCTAGATGCATATTTCTGCTGTGGAAGGCTTGAGCATGAATGTGCTTTGTACCTTTAAGCAAGACCCAGAAGATGATTACTGAAACTTAAAGGAAACTAAAGATACCAGAACAAGGACTATGGCAGGGTCCTGAGAAATCTTTCCAATACAGTTGCTAAAGTGGCCATTTCTATTTCATTGGTTGACAGAATCATGGATATTATATGAGGTTTTTTTTCTTTTAAAGCTCATGAACAATTTTATTAGAATTTGAGAAAAAAACAATAGTGCAGACAAGCTGAGAATCCTGCCAACTGCTAGGAACAGAGATATGGAAAAAAAGTCATGCCTTTTAGATAATTCACAGAAGTAAGAGAAACCGTGAGAAAGAGCCAGTTGTCAGAAATAGCATATTTATAAGTCTCAGTCAGAGACCTAAGTTCAAAGGGCTTTTGGGTTCCAGGGCAAAAGACTTCACCAGAGACACATATGCTGTGGGATAATGCTCTTGTACACTGTACAGATTTGTCACTCATATTGGTTTAATAAAACTCTGATTGGCCAGTAACCAGGCAGGAAGTATAGGCAGGGTGACCAGACCAGAATTCTGGGAAGAGGAAAGTCAGAAGTGCAGTCACCAGCCAGACACAGAGGAAGTAAGATGAGAATGCCTTACTGAGAAAATGTACCAAGCCACGTAGCTAAACATAGGTAAGAATTATGGGTTAATTTAAGTTGTAAGAGCTGCTTAATAATATGCCTGAGCAACAGGTTAAACAATTTATAATTAGTACAAGCCTCTATGTGTTTATTTGGGACTGAATGGCTGTGTAACCAGGTGGGACAAAAATAAATCTGTCTACATGCATAACCAAAAAATCAAAATAGATACAGATTACTAAGAAAGAAAAAGCAGGCAGACTGAGAGACGGCTCAGTGGTTAAGAGCACTTGTTTTTACAGAGAACTGGTATTTCATTCCTAGCACACATCTGATGGTTCACAGCCAATGGAAATTCTAGGTATAGAAACCTTTTCTAGCCCCTGTGGGCACGCATGCACATACACTGGGCATACACTCACATGTTTACACATAAATAAAAATAAATAATTTTTTTTTAAATTAAAAGCACTCCAAAGAATGGCAAGTGGGCTGGTAAACTGAGGAAAGAGCCCCAAAAGCATGCAGCCACGCAGTGATGGTTTATTACTCTGTGAAGCTCCCACATCTCATACATGTTTCATTGTATTTCATTGAATTGCATTTTATCAGTCATTTTTATAAGTGTTGTTTTTAAGATAGAAAGAATTTTTTTTAAATTGGGGTGGGGTTCCTTTTACTAGAAAAGTACCCCTAGTGGGCTCAACTGGCTAGGGCATTACTGTGGTCTGGTTTAGAAAACCAGCTTAAGGACCTCTGCTAAAGACCTCTGCTGAGTAACAAAGGCCCCAGATCATTTCACCTGTGAACTGGGTGCTTACCCAGATGGTCACCACCCCACTACATATGAGCTTAAGAGTCAGCCATGGAGAAAGTCAAGAGATTCAAAACGAAGGAGGATTTCATATACCTTTTCTCCTTTGAGGATAGAGGCAAAAGCAGGGCCCCAAAATGCAGGAAGTTCCAGAGAATGACCCATGGCCTACCATCACGGAAATGAGGGCCTGTGCTTACAACTGCAAAGAACTAACCATGCCATCTGCCAAAATGAGCATAGATAACTGCAGAGTCCAGTGGACGTTTTGACTTCTGCCTTGTGATGCCTTGAACAATCACACTATGCTGGATCTTGGGCCCACAGAACCCCAAACTAAGAGAAAGGCTTTAAGACGCTAGTCCTACCATGTCTCTATTTCCATGTTAGAGTTGAGGAAACGGAAGCTCAGACAGGTTAAGTGGCTTCCTCAGGTCAAAAATAACAGGGCAGTGGTAAAAACAAACTGATACACCAGCAGTTGTTAATCTGGAAATAGCTATGTGGAAGGCAGAAGGCTACAACAGCTCCTAGGATGCGGGTACTCATCCCTCTGTGCATATGGCAATCATAATGATTCAGTAACATCCTTGATTAGGAAAAGTGATTGTTACAGCTATGGCTAAGGTGTTTAGTCAATGACTTAATTGAAAGAGAAATTGTCCTAGCCTAGTGGGCCTGACTTTCATTAGCTTTATTTAGCGCACGTGTGTGTGTGTGTGTGTGTGTGTGTGTGTATACTCATACACGCACATCTGTACACCAGTACATCCAATGTACTCCCCTGAGCTTGTAGAGATAGGACAATTTTGCATTATTGGTTCACTTCTACCTTAACACGTGTTCCAGGTATCAGCCTCAGGTAGCCTGGCTTGTGCAACAAAAATCTTCATCCACAGACTATCTCTTCGAGCCCCTAGCCAGATGGGTTCTTTAAAAAGACTCTAGAGTCTGGGAATAAGGAACAGCCTGGAGACACTTTTGGTAGGCCACGAGGAAGAAAACAGCCATGTCCATACCCACAGGTATAAATTAACACGTAGCCTCTGTGAGCTAAAAGTCTTATCTGATGGTCAGTGGCTTTAAGTGTGCAGAGCAGAATTCTGCTGACAGCTAGGAAAGGTGGGTTTGGAGGCGAATCTCCAGCCTCAGGTGAAGACTAGGGTGCAGCTTTTGAGATTGGCCAGAAGACTCAGGCAGATTGGGCCTGTTTTTCCTGTGTGCTTAGAACAATTGAGATGGTAAATGCTGTTGTTGAGCCTGTGCTTCTGCGGTGAATACTATGACTGTAAACTGATCCACAGGAAGGGGGAAAGATTGTTCATTGCTTCCCTTAGTGTGAGAGTAGGGACTAAGCGCCATGCTTCTCAGCTTCCTGGATTGTTTTCTTAGTTAACCCGCAATGGTTTTGCCCTCTCTATTTCTTGGGCCCTTTCAAAGCATCAAGGAAACTCCTCACTGAAGGAGACCCTGCACAGCGGGGAGCTTCATCCTGGACCTAGGATTAGGCACCACACCCAACTTCCTGTTTCACAGAGAGGTCCTTTATTAAGAAAAAAAAGGTTCAAAGGGCTGCTTTCTGACTCTGGGAGAAAATAGCAGGAAGTGACCTTGCAGGTGTAATTTTTAAGAGAAGGAGACGGGAGGTCAGTGTTAGAGCAGACTTGGGTGTGGTGGTAAAGGAGATGGGGGACTATGAAGAAGGGGAAGGGACAAGGGAAAGAGGGAAGGGGTATTTGAACCAGAGGGACAGAGGACTGCCTCTGGTAGAGGGGCGACAGACGTGGCATAGGAAAATGGCAGTTTATAAAGGTAAAGGGGGAAACCCCATGTTAGGATTAGGTGTTTAATTTTAATTGGGCATGTTAATTAAATAAACCAAAGGGGTCTTCTGATTCATGGACTTCAATACTTTGACAGCTGGACCTTCATAGTCAACCTCAGGAGTCAGGAGGAGGAAGTGGCCAAACAAGGGAATAGACTTTGGTGTCTAGATTTAGGGATATAATCTAATGGTCTTTAGCAAGGCAGAGGGTATAGGGGAGAAGGGCAAGGCCTGACAGAGTCACATACTTGAGCGAGTCTGTGTCCGAATCCCACACCCTTTCAAAATCTGTCTTTGCTCAAATTTGGTAAATTCTAAAGTTTAAATCATTAGCAGAAACCACTATTTTGAGACCTACTCCCTCAACAGCCTGTGTGGATGAGGCTGTCACTTTGGTTTTAGGAAGGCAGCAATTTCACCCCAGCAATCCAGGGCAACCCTGATTTGTGCCAGCATTTACATCAATTCTCTGAATGGCAGTGGTCAGGCCACTTCCGTGGATCAAATCCTCTCATTCTCCCATTCTTACTGAATACAGGCTAATCTCGGGCATGTCAGCTGTCCTATGACTGCTGGCTGTGAAAAATGGAGGTCAGCTCCAGATACTCCCAGCATGCCTCCCGTGTAACCTCCTCAACCACGGTGGATGTAATACTGAAAAAGATTAATAGGACTTATGTCATCATGTTTATGGGGCATGAAACCCCCCCACTGTGGATTAATGGATATCTGGGTGAAAGAAATATGTCTTTAGTCCTGTATGCCATGATGGGTGAGCAGCAGTTGGCACCAGCGGAAATATATGGAGAGATCGCCTTTCGAAGGTCAGACTTTAAAGGACTTTTTGACCCCTAAGTCAATGAAAATAGATTTTTGATTGTTGACCAAGACAACTGCAGCATAGACTTCCAACTTTTAAATAAAAAATCTTGTTGAAGTATAGCTTACTCACAGTTCCTGAGTGCACAACTTTATAAATTTTTACAAACTGAACATTATGTCCAGGGAACCAACATCCAAAACAAAAGATGATAGACATTATCTAGCATGCCTTCCAGCATCACACACCCTGAAATAACTGCTATGATAACTTCTAACTGAACAGCTGATTTAATCTACTTCTAAACACATTTGGACAACATAGACATGGAATTGTCCTTTGCATTCCACTCCCAACAGGCTTTTATACAGCATTTCACCCTTTATTCATGTTTTATATGTACTTGTGAACTTTTTCATTTTCATTAGTTTGTAATATTCTATTATGTGACTACATAGTGGTGTGTTTATACATTTCAGACCATTTAAGGAGTTCCCAAATTTGAGATATTAAAATAGTAATGATGAACATACTGGGGTCCTGCTTCTGGAGAACATATCATCTATGTGTGAACCTAGGATTGAAATTGCAAGGTTGTGGTGTGTGAATATATTTACTTAATTTAGTATTATTAAAAACTTTTCAAAGTGGTTGTACTCATTTTTATTCCTCAGAGCTGATGTGGGATGTCCTTCCGTAAGGTGCAAATATGTGTTGCTTTATTGGTTGATGAATAAAGCTGCTTTGGCCTATGGCAGGGCAGAATATAGCTAGGTGAGTAAGCCAAACTGAATACAGGGGAAAAGAGGGCAGAGTCTATAGAGACACCAATGGCTGCTGTAGGAGAAAGCTGTTAGAGCATCTATGGTAAGCCACGAGCCCCATGGCAATGCACAGATTAATAGAAATGGGCTAATTTAAATGTAAGAGCTAGTGAGTAGTAATCCTGAGCCATTGGCCTGACAATTTATTTGATATTGCATTTTCATTTTAAAGAGCTATTAGGTTTTAATCCCTATTAGTGAATAGAATGCCACTATTGCTGTTGTAAACCCATTGAACATTATCACTGAACTGGGAAAATATTATCACTGAACTGTAGAGTCAAGGGACTCAATATCATAAGAGAAGATGACAGTGTCCCCTTCCACTATTTAAAGTCTATTTAAAGGCCTTCAAGCAAATGTAACAGGGAGTCTGCCTGGTCACTATCTTATTTTTTTTTTTAACAATTTGGGAAAGTGTCTGGTATATAGCCACATCTTGGTCAAGTGTGTTTGCTGAACTGTGAACATTGCAAAAATGTCTAAAGTTACAAACTACTTGTGAGGACCTGTGCCATGAACTAGTGAGACAAAGGACCTGTGTCACCTGGTTCTTTAAAAGACACTTATTTGCAGTATCATGAAGAGTAGGTCAGGTGGTAAATTCCAGAACAAATTTATGTTGTGCTTTAGAATGTGGATCAAATGGAATTTACTGATAAATTGTTGATACAAAATGAGTCATTTTAAGTATGTGACATTAGTTACAGAGAGTAGATATACACTTTAGGAAGTTCTATGAGAAGACCTACTAGACTAGGACTCACAGATATTCATCTGAAGGAAGTAGTTAGGAACTAAATCTCCTTGGCAGGTTACACATCTCTGAAAATTCTTATTTCTTGTGCTTCACTGAGTTTCTCTTGGTGATATAATCCTCACTGAACTGATACAAAGACTATGTCAGTTGGAGTTTAACCAGAGAAGTATAATACTGTGAGTTATATAGGGAGTAAAGATCTCTCTCTGTGTCTCTCTGTCTCTGTCTCTGTGTGTGTATATGTGTGTGTGTGTGTGTGTGTTTAACTAACAATACCTTATACAATGATGGCATAGTGGGAAATACATGTTCAGAGTGGGGTACTCCAGGTCAGAGGAGCAATCATACCTCAGGCTTATAAGCTAGATTCCTGAAGAAAACTTGAGGTATGCCAGTAGAGTGTATGGTCCAGAAACAATTAATGAGAGAGAAGAAAAACATCATGGAAGCTGTGATGAAAACTGGAACCCACTGGGACAAAGTTGCATGTGGACCTGCCTATTGTTTTGGTACCCATACTGCAACATCCTGTAAAAGGACTTAAGATGCATGGGTGCAAAGCTCAGAATTCAGAGAAGCTGAGGCAGAGATCAGCAAAAGCTGTAGAAGCCTACAGTTGTTGCTTCCCAAAGCAGTCCTCAAGAATAGACACAGCCTGCCTGGAGCTCTAAAAACACCTTCTTAGTGAAAGCTGTGGCTATGCTTCTGATCTGTAAATCCCAAGGAACTGAGCCATGGTGAGCTCTAATCCAGAACCACTCACAGAAGTGTAGGTTTAGTTTACTGAATCCAGACAGTACAAAAGAGCTGCAAGGACAGACTATACCAGCTATGGATAAGACCCTGGAGATGGCATCCTTTAGTATTATACAACTTGAAAATGGAGGACCCATCTACTGTCCCATATCTAGGGGCAGGCCTAGAAATTCAATGGTATAGGTCTCCTTCCGGGTAATATCAAAGAGGAAAATTCGGAATTTCGAGTGAAGAGCCTTGCAGTTTCATCACTAATAAATTTTCTGGTACTACAAAAAGGCCACTCAATTGCTGGACTTTTGTTTTCATAGACACGGCATGGTATGTGGGCTATGCCTTTGAACTGAAGGCAACTCGATAAAAGATGAATGAATGGTTTCTCAAGAACCATCATTTGGTGAAATTATCCAATGGATTTAAGAAAAAATAAGTGGTATCATTCTGAGCTATTAAAGGTTCTCGTAGAAGTCATCTAAGATTAGAAAGAAATACGCAAGACTTTCCTCCTCTATGTGAGACAGAGTCCCAGTCTCTCGGCCATGTAGCAATTAAACGTCCTGTGTCCATCTTCTCCCCACAAAGGTGGTTTCTATCAGTGTGATCCGTTCAATCTGAGCTTCTCAACAGATGTAAAGTAACAAAGAGCTGTAAAAGCAAGACTCAACAAGACTCAAACAGGGTACCAGGAGAAGTCGGGAAGATGTCAAGTCTGTCATTACATGTTTCTATGTCTTCGTTCATGAATTTACAGTGAGTGTCTAGCTGGAGTACTTCTCTGCCCCATGTACATATCTGCTGGGTGGCTCAAAAGCTTGGAGCTGAAATCATGGAAAGGCCACCCCCTTCCAGCTGGAGCTGTTGCCAAAATAGCTACATGTGGGTTCTCCACATGTTCTTGCTACTTGTACAAATTATGAAATTTGTATATAAGAAGTGTCCTCTCAAGAGTACTAGACGAAATCTGCATTCTCTCACTCATAAGCCACTTAACATCATTCCTTCATGGCCACAGGCCTCCCAGACTTAAGAGATGGGTGTTTAGATCCCACCCCTCAGCAAGAGGGGTACCATCATCTTTATTGTACTATAAAGAGAACCATGGCATGAGGAAATATCAGTACTTGAATGACTTTAAAAAATAGACTTTTTAAGTGGAGCTTTATGCAATAGCACCCTAGAAAATACATGTACACAAGGGAACACAAATATGCAGTCAGTATATAGTGAATGAAAGCAATGCTTGGCTTCAATCTGCTGGAAGACTGCTTTTAGCAATGCTAGGCCTATTAGTCAGGAGAGTTAGATAGAGAATTCAAATATTTTAAAGTTAAAGTGCTCCAACTTCAGCATTCATTTTATTCTGGGAAAAATTAACCAGGGTGTTGAATTTTGAACCCATACCATTCTCACGTTCATCAAGCCCACTGGCTAGAAGTAGATTATGAATCCTTGCATTATTTGGCTAATCTTCATCTAAACTGGATGGTGTTTGAAGTTAGTAGCAGAAAATAGCATTGCTACTAAAAGAGCCCCCACCATGAGAATACCCACACTCATTCACACTCGTTTGCACACACACATAAGAGACATAATGATTAAAAAATTATGTGATTTGTTGTTTTTAAGTATAAAGGTGAGAGGACACAAGGTTGTTCAACTCAATCACCTTAGGTTTTCAATAAATCAGAATTTCTTGGTTTTGACCTTTGATCACAGCTAGATGCAATATGACCTTGTGAAGCATAAAGGAAAAACAATCAACTCTCGTAGGTACAGAAGAATAATTATGGGCTCTGGAGGCTCCAAGTGGTTCTGCAGAGCTAGAAAACTGAGTCTGGCTAAGGGAACACAAGATAATCTTATCAACCTTAGAATCTTTAACTGTGAAGTTTTCCAAACATGGAAAAAATAGAGAAAATAGTTTATTAATATACTTAGTCCCACAGTTAATAACTGCTAGCTATGTGTCATGTTGTCTCAAATCTCTTTACTTTCTAATAACTAAAGTGTTAATGACTTAAATCCCTGCCCTTTGCAGAAATCACAGCTATCCTCAAACCATATGTTAGAAGACATGAAAGAGAAACCCAGTGCACCGAGAACTGAGGTGTTTTGAACAGCAGCATTTCACAGGTTGGGCAGACTGTCTGCACTGTGGACCACCATTCAGAGAGCATAAGGAGGCTTTTCTAGGATAGACATGGATGCGAGGCAAAATGATGTTTGCTCCATAGTGGAGCTGCTGCCTTAGCAAACTGTTGCACTGAAGAACTGAGCTAGGTGTCAGGTGACAGCTTATGATTAGTTGAGTTCAAGTTTCTTTTTTCTGCTTAGCTTTGGGTTGCTCATAAGAGACCGCAGAACCACTTGGCCCAATCCTTGCACTTCATTATTTTACTATTACTCATACATGGGTCCCTACATTGTTGTATCTTTATGTTTTTTTTTAAAATGATGTAGAAAAGGTTTCATATAAACTGCCCTTTGACGACACATTTTGGTCATTCAACATGGTTTTGGCTTTGCCACTGGATGTAAACATTTCATGAGGAGTATGGGCATGCGCAGACTTAAATGCTGGCTTTTATCTAAAATTATAGTTCACCTGGAAAATGATTTGTTAGGGAGCCTGTACTTTTGGTGTATATAGGCAGTATTAATGATATAGAAGTTGGACTGGACATCCTACTCAAAAGTGAAAATAGGAAAAAAGAAATCTATTCATTTGAACCCTGTCTTTCTATTTTTAATGACAGGTTCCTTTGTTTTGTACTGGAGTCAAGGAGGCAATCAGAAGATAGCTTATTCTTTATGGAATGGAATTCCAGTGACTGGCCAGGAGGCTGTCCAACCTTGTTGAGGCAGAGACTCATGAAAAGATTAGGGAGCCATGACTCTGGACTGGCTCATGTCACATGATTCTGTGACCCCCCCTGCTATCTCTCACACCAGAACTTCTTTGCTGCTGAACAAAACTCTCCTCAGAGTGGCAGGATCTGCATCCCACGTGGTGGAAGAGTGGAAGGGTTAGGTGGGTGACATCCATTAGGTTCTTTCTTGTCCTGCTTCATGCCCATCCCACATCCACCCCCACTTTCACAAGAAATGCTTTGGTGTTTTATTCAATTGTCCCTTGTGCCTTGATAGAGTCTTCCTAAACTTTATTTCTCATTGTTGAAGAAAGGAAATGGAGAAGTATCCATGTTCCTGACACAAAATTGTGTTCCCGAGTTAATATGAGACATGGGTGAAATACTGTGTGTAGTCCAATTCTTCTTTCTCACTGACACATTATTCTTGAATATTTCAATGGAAGCCCATCTGTGCTGACACTCTCTCAAAGTAGAAAATACAGGAGATGATGCACACATTTTCCTTCTGAGGTGACTGTTACCTAACAATATCTACCAAATTAAGTGTTCACTGACCCTGTGTTACTGTTGACTAGCATTTTATTTCTGCAGCCTTTTTGAATATGTTTGGCTAAAAACAAGTGACTTCATGTAAATTAAACTCATGGAAGCTTTTTAGGCCAAAAATTCAAAAGATTACCGGTTTGAGGACTGTATTTGTCTAACAAGATCAAGAAAAAGAGCCCTTAGTTTACTGGCGTGCTTCATTGGCATTTGTCAGTCTGCCTCTCCTGTGGCTGTTTTAGAGACCATAAGGTCCAGGTACCCCCATCAGAATATCAGCATTAGAGCTTTGTGCAACGTGGCTTACTGTCATTTGTTATTTCTTCCTTACGTACCATCTCTCCCCTGAAACACCTATGGCTTCTTTATAAACAGAGCATACACACTCAAGTGAATGCTCACGCATAACTCAAGTGTACACACACACACCCTTACACATCACCTGATGCATGATACAGTTCATATTCCAGCATGAAAAATATGTACGAAGCTTTCACATTCATCTTTATCTGTTCTTGTTGGGTCCAAGGGGGTCATGCATAGATGGGGGACAGAACACCAAAGTCTATTAAACCAGAAGCAAAATTTATTCCAGAAAAAAAATTTTAAAAAAATCTCCATGGTGCACATAAAACTTATCAGCTAGCTGAGACCACAGCCAGAGATGGACTTGTAAGGTTGTGGCAGATTACAGTTTCTGAACTCCCCCTTTTATAGCAAGAAACATCAAGCTTTAAGCAAAAACAAAGGAACTTTTACAATTTTGAGGTAAAACTCAGATACAAATTGTCCTTCTCTGCAATTTTCATTAACAGAGTTTTCTAGTTAAACTAGTGTTTGTATTTAGTTCATTGTTTCTCTCTGGCACTTTCTGATGGTGTCTACCAAAGCTCTGCCCTCCCCTGATATTGCTAGTTTCACGCAGGGGAAGGGTATGAGAAAACGCACAACCAAAAAGTCAGCTATATCCTTTCATTTAAACGTTAACTCAGTTCACATCAATTGCTGGTCATGAGCGGCTGGGGGGAGGCGGGGGTTTTCTAAAATATCTGAAAGCGGACCCTCAGTTGTAAAGCAAAGTAACTCACTGTGATCAGTTAGTCCTTAAGCTGCTGAGAAGGCTGCTGACAGCCTTCTCTCATTCTCCTAGACTTACAACTTTGTATTTCTTTATTTCTGGAATCTATATTTCTATATTCTTATTCTTGGACTCTTCCTTTCTAACACTGTGCTTTGAGTAAACATCTGCCGTATTTCCTCCGACTTCAAGAGTTTATTGTTTGCCTCCAGGTGGACCGAATCATCTTCTGTGTCTTCCTAGAAGTTGACTTCAAGATCTACAAGAAGAAGATGAGCGAGTTCTTCCCTGTTGGTGAGTAAAGCCATGTGTTCCTTTGGGATCAAGGGTGGAAGCAGCCGAGCTCCCTTGGCCTGTTGTTTCATTTGCTGTCCTCAGAGCAATTGTGACTGTAATGTCTAGGTTTATGGTCAGCCTGGAAACATATGGCACAATTTCCAAGAGCTACAAGAGGTGACCAGGCCCTAAACTTACCCCACCCCATGAGGTCATTGCATTGTCTGAGGCAAGTCAGCATATGACTTGACTCAGTTCCTCACATCAACTGAGGGTTGGACCAAATGATCCCTAAAGGCCATTCTTCCAAGCCCATATTGCACAATCCAGTTCTCCCTCAACTTGTAAGACTTTTCCAGACTGCATGCAGACAGCAACCATGTTAAGCTCCTTTGTTGAAAATTGTACGAAGCCCATTTGTATTTGTAGTCAGAATTCAGGCTTTCTTGTATTTCCTCTTCATTTTCCCCAATTTTCTCGCCTTGAACTGCAATGACTGTATGGTCCTTTCTAGGGCAGACTGAGAATGGCTGTCACTCAGCTTCATACTTCTTTTCAGAATGTAGACGAGGCCTAGGGGTTACTAAAGAACCTTGAGTAATGGATTTCAGAGTGAATGTGCCATGAGTTGGGCTGGGGTAATTTGAATGTTTTCCTGTCCTCTCTCTTACAGCCTGTTAAGGCTTAGGCTTGTTTAATGCCTTCTTACTTTTATGGTCATGGTGCCCAGAGTGCTTTCCTTAACCCTGCTAAGAATTGCTTGTAGAAATTCCAAGCTTCTGTGTGCATTCTTATGTCATTTTTTATGTGAAAACACGCTTCTTTGTTTGGGGATACTCTGAGCTCAAGTAGACTTTTGGAAACTGGCTTTCTCCACCCCACGCCCTTTCGTTTCTTTTTTTTTTTTTTGGTTTCTAGATCCATTTCAGGTGGTTTTTCATGCAATGAGTAGTAAATCTGGTTGGTAGGAAGTAACTAATAAAGGGTGTTGGTGTATACTCCTCTCAACCAATCTTTCACAGCCAAGTGAGAGAGCAGGCCCCACCCACAGTTCCAAGAGGACTTGGGTAGCTGTGTCAAGCAGTGGTTAAAATAAAGTAAAAAGACAGTGTCAACTCTCTGCTGATGTTCTCTGTGGACCAAATTCTTCAGTCCTTTCCCTAATCTTATAATTAAGCGACAAATCTGCTTTAAAAAAATAACCTAGGCCTGGAAAGAATTTCCTTTACTGCAATATGATGCAAATTCCTCAGACTCCCCTGTGTTAGAGGCTTGTTGTGACACTGATATTCCCCCTTTTTCTTCTCCTTTCTCCCTCTTTATATTTATATGTTTCAGTATCTCAATACTTTATAGTGTTAGGCACTAATTGCTATTTAATAAGCAGTTGCTGAATTGAGATCAGTTTAATAAATGCTTCTTGCTGTAGCCTGGTAGTTTCCTTTCTCTTTCGACCTTCTCTTTCTATGGGTTCTCCAAATCTCCTCTAGAACCTGGGTGAGCTGAATGGTGCTTGTGTTTCTGATTATTTTTAAAAGGAAATGTCCATTGGGAGAAATTGTAACTTTTATGGCCTGTGTGATATATTCTCATGCCTGGTCAATATCAGTTTATGAGCTTTTAGACTCTTCAAGATGTTTAGAAATACTGATATCATAGTCATTTTCATGTCTTATCAGCCGGAAGATATTTACAAAAATAAAAGGCACAGATATCCCACTGCAAATTTTAAAAAGTAAAACAACCTAAAGTTTTGGGGGTCTAAAGTTTCTTTGTAACTGTGCAAATAAACTATTGTTTGAAACATTGCTGCTTTAGATGAATCCAAAAACTCATCTCAGTGTTTGCACAACTAAAATAATAACAAAATCATTCTCAGTTTCACATAAATGTTTCAAAGCACACTATGCTTATGAAATTATTCCCCCTGAATAATTATAATAGTAAATACATTTCAAGCTAAATGTCAAAATCTCCAACAATGCCAGCATATTTATAAATATTGAGATATCAGAAATTCGTAAATCCTGTTTGAAATGTGAAATTAAGGCTATGTCTAGTAGAAGATGTGACTGCTAATAGAAATGGTATATATTATCTGTCTTTAATCTGAATTTATGCTTATTTCATAACCATATCATCCTTGATTTGAAAGTAACTTTTTCTGACTTGACATTTATGAAATATATATATATATATTTCCCCAGATTATCTCTAACTAGAGGTTTAGTTTTTCCAATATAAAGATAGTTAAAATAGTTCACAAAAGTCATTTTTTTAAAAATATTTATTTATTTATTATGTATACAATATTCTGTCTGTGT
>LOEQ01000697.1:297662-331647 GCA_001685075.1 Bramus lutescens | reverse complement strand
CTTTGGAAGAGCAGACAATGCTCTTAACCGCTGAGCCATCTCTCCAGCCCCACACAAAAGTCATTTTTTATGTGAAAACATGCTTCTTTGTTTGGGAATACTTTAAGCTCAAGTTTACAAAGTCCACAACCAGAAATCTGAGACAAAAGGCAGCAGCAGCAGCTCAAGTTAAAGTGGAAAAGAACACACTGCAGACAAGCTGTATTCAAAGCCTCTGTTGTCCAGAAACTTAGGTCCCAAGAGCTACTGTCAGCTTTTCTGCATTCCAGTTAAATTCCAAAACAAAAATTGGCAAAGAAAGATGGGTTTGTTCTTAGCTGCACCAATATGGCCTGGGGTGGGAGTAAAAGAGTGCAATTTTCCTTCTCCTCGTGCCTGGGGCTGTCCGACACAGAAAGCCGTGACACAGAGGCTGAAACCCTGGCAGTTTAATTGTGAAGCAGGCTATGCAGTCCTTCTCTGTAGGAAGGGATCCTGGGCACCAGGTTACCTCTGTTCCCTCTATTCTATGCTAAAGAAAATGGGGTCTTAAATGTCCCTTACTTTTGTAAGAAAATTAATCAGAACAGAACAAGAATTCTGTGGGATGTGAGACCCCCACCTGCTCTGGACCTGCCAGAGTTCTTTGTCCCTCGGTCCATTCCTTGAATCTATAGTGGGCATCCTTTGTATTTTTTCTTTGGATGTCAACTTTGAGTTCCAACTCCTGTATGTCTGTTTAGCATACTCATTTTGAAAGTATAACTAACTAACTAACTAACTAAATAAATAAATAAATGTTACAGTCTGATAGCCAATGAAGAGGATGCAAGTGTCTTTTCTTAGACCTGTGGGTCATGACCCCTTTGGGGCTGAACGACCCTTTTATAAGGGTTGCGTATCAGATACTGACATTATGATTCATAACAGTAGTAAAATCACAGATATGAAGTAGGGATGAGATAATTTTATGGTTGGAAGGTTACTCAACATGAAGAACTATATTAAATATTAAAAGGTCACAGCATTAGGAAAGCTGAAAATCACTGTCTTAGACTATCCTCTCCCCAGCCAAGACCTAGCCTTTAGCATAGGATCAAAGTTACGGTGTTTGCTGTAGGAATAACTTAGGGACTTGTTTGTTTGTTTGTTTTGTCTTGTTTTCAACCAGACACCATTGCTTTTTTTCTTTACATTCTTTTTATTTATTCTTCTCTCATAAAATACATTCTGACCACAGCTTCCTCTCCTTCCCACCCCCCACCTTCTCTCTCCCCCACACCTACTCCTCCTCCGTTTCCCTTCAAAAAAGTTCAGGCCTTTCAGGGTTATCAATCAAACATGGCATAACACGATGCAATAAGACTAGGCACAAATCCTTATGTGAAGGCTGGACAAGGTAACACAGTATGAGGATAAGGGTCCCAAGATCAGGCAAAGGAGTCAGAGACACCACCACTTCCATGATTAAGATTTACACACACACACACACACACACACACACACACACACACCTGTGCACAGAGGTCAGAGAACACCTTGTAGGAGTCTGTTGTCCCTTTCTATTATGAGGGTCTATGCAGGAATAGAACTCAGGTCTTCGGACTTGGCAGCAAGTACCTATACCCATTGAGCAATCTCACCTTTCCAGTTTGTGTCTTGAAGTGGGCCCTAGGCAAAAATAATGTGTGTGTGTGTGTGTGTGTGTGTGTGTGTCCGCACACTGTGAAATACAGAAAGGAACTAAAACCAAAACATAAGAGACCATAGGAATGACTTAGGCTCATGTCCAGAGGGGATGTGGGTACAGTGGAAACTACATGGGCAGCAGGAAGCTCAGGGAGCATAATGTGTGGTATCTTATATGGGGTTACTATGGCTATGATAAAACATCATGACCAAAAGCAGCTTGGAGAGGAAAGGGCTTATTTGACTTATATGTCCTGAATCATTGTCCACTAAGGGATGTTAAGGCAAGAACTCAGACTGAGCAGGAACCTGGAGGCAAGAGCTGAAGCCTACCATGGAGGGAGGCTGCTGACTGGCCTGCTCATCATGGCTTACTAAGTCTGCTTCCTTATAGAACCCAGTACCACCAGCCAAGGAGTAGCCTCACCCACGATGGTCGGGGTCTCTCCCACTGAAGACTAATTAAGAAAATACCCGACAGGCTTGTTTGCTTTCATAGTGTCCTTCTGAAGGTGTTTTCTCAATAAAGGTCCCTTCCTCTCAAATAACTGTAATAGGTCAAATTGACATAAACCTTGCCAGCACAGATGGGTTGGAGAGGAAGAAAGGTTGTAGGATTAGACCTTCCTTGGAGCCCCTTAGGTTTTCTCAAAGGATTAGTGGGTTTGCTCGTTTGAAGAAAGCAATCATGAAGGGGAAAGCTATTTATGAGACTTGGGTGTGGGTTGAAAAGAACCAGCAGCTGTGTGATGTGTTTGGTTTTGGGACGGTGGACAAGGAACAATGAGCAAATAGCAAACACCCACATTGAGAGTATGGGTTTTAAGGAAGCCAAAGGTGATAGGATACAATGGGGTTTCAGACAGCTCAAGGCAGGCCTGAAAATGGATGGCAAGTGGGTCATTGTATTTTATTATCTGACGCTCTACTCCTTAGTTATAGAAAATGAGCCATATTTGAATAAACTATAGCAAGCGATATATTTCAAACTGAGCCCAGCATCTGTCATTACCCAAGTAGCAACTGGATAGTCTTCTCTATACCATTATTACAGAAGTTAGTGGTCTCTTGGCAGGATGTGGTCAGAGCACCAAGAAAACCCCACCCTTAAAATGTTTGTTGCCCATAATTTCTCAAAGTCACCATGCTTCTCTTTCTTCCAATACACACTAATGCACTCATGGAAACATTCCCAATGAGTCAAACAGGTGCTTCATTAGAGATATCAAAGTGTACTTCTCTCTAGATCATCCAGACAGCATAGCAGGTAAGAAACAATGGAGAAATGAGAGACCGCACAGAGCAACAAAGGAGGAGATAGAAATCACCACTGTCGGCTCCTGTAGGGCTGCAGAAAGGAGCTATCATAGAGTGGATAATTTAACCAACGGGATGTGTTTTATCATATTTCTGGAGGCTGGGAGTTGAAGATCAAGATTGGCAGAGGCGGCATGTTCTGGGACCTCTCTCTTGACCATGTTCTTGGTCCTATACCCCTCTCTTCATCTGGCCTCCCCTCTGAGAAGCTTGTCATCTATCTTTCTCCTTTTATAAAAACAATGGTCACATTAAAGGTTCCACTCTAATGACATCACTTCTCTTAATTACACTTTTAAAACCTGATATCTCAAAACAAACTAAACTTTGGAAGTACCACATTCAGAGGTCCAGGATAAGGTATTAGAGGGGATAAACCTTGACTGGATTATCATAAAAATGCAAAGAAATGGTGAAGGAAAGAACTCAGGAAAGATTTCCCTAACAATTTTATTTCTTGCTGTGGGGTGAAGCACATTTGACTTTTTCCTTCCAGATGTGTTATTTGGAAGCAGAATATGGCAGCTTTATGGAATTATCACACACTTTGGTTACTTAACAAATAATTTATAGTTACAGTGCACTGTTATGTGGCCTAAGGCAAATAATCTTTCTGTGATTCTGCCGAGAATCTCTTTGTTCTTTATATAAAAGGTTCATATTTTACAGGGTGTAAAATTTATCGTATATACTTTCCATTGACTAGAAGATGAAAGGGGAGTTTCTGGTGGAGAAATGGAATTCAAGTTTTGAGAAATGTCATCTTACAAGAGAACTTAAGGATGCTTATTTTTCTCATAAAACAATATATCATTGAAAAATTGCTAACTTTATCCAAAAATCCTGTTGTTTGGAGTCTGACCCCCCAACACACACATACACACATACGCCTATGAATTGTGGAAAGCCTACATTTGTTAACTGCAGAGATTCCCAGCCATTGGAAGACTCTTCTATGGAGGCATCTGGAGATATTTTGGCTTTTCATCAAGGTGGGAGAAGAAAGCCTATTGTCCAGTGGGTAGAGGCCATAGATAATCCTAAAGCTAGAGTCCTTGGCAGCTCCATGGAACAGTATGCAGAGGCTTAGCAGCTCTGCCTGTGGTAATTGCCGTTCTTGTCATTCAGGGAACTGGATAGCTTTACATTTGCATTGATTTTATTTCAGGGTGCCCTGCTAGTTGATGTCCTGCTCTGACTTCTCTGTCTAACTGGATTGAATTCTTACATATATCATGTCACACAGTGCTGAACCTTTGAATATGCAAGGATGTTAAGAACACTTGGAACATAGTATCAGGGCATCAAGATTCATCCCTGCACGTTCACAGTGGTCAGGAATTCATAGCAAACATCTATGAGTGTCAGGTTTATTGAGACCAAGTGCATGAAGAATGTGGCTCTTGTGGGGGTCATTGAGAGTGACCTGGAACAGAGAAAAGAAAAGTCCAGTGTTGTATAGACAACAGAGAGGGAAAGAGGTCTTGGGATTGGAGGAATGGTGAAGCCAAGCAGTATGCTTGTTTCCAGTTTGTGGATCTCTGAAAGATGTGTTCTCCCTCTTCAAAATAAGTAATTAGGACTAGATATCCTGGAGTTAAGAAAAAACATAGTAGATTATGTGTAGACTGTCTTCATCTATCATGGTTCAACTCAAGATATTTATAAAGGAAATAAAGCTATATATTTAATAGAAACATTACTTCAGAATTTTAATTCTGATGCTATCCATTTCTTATCATCAGATGGCAGAACCATGACAGACAGCCTCAGGAGCTGATAATTCCTCCTAGCTGAGGGGACATGACTGCCATTCCACAATGAATTATGTGGCCAAACTAGGATGTCTAGTAGATTAGTTTTGTTAAAAGCATTTTAACTAGAAATTCTTTCTGTTTGTAATGAGGTTATCAGAATGTAACCCATTCTAAATAGAGAAACACCCACATAGAAAAGGAATTTAGCTGGATGTGAGAGTACAACCCCATAATCCCAGATAAGGTAGGAACATCATGAGAGTGTGGCAAGCCTGAACTACGTGAGACCCACTCTTAACAATAACAACAAAAGGTTTAACTCTGTCCATGACTTGAAATCTGGCCTTCCAACATCAGTCCAATGTCATGGGGACATCATCTGTCTTCATAGCAATAGCAACAGACAGAGGCTGTACAATCTAAGGTCAGGGGCCAAAGTCACTTGAGTAGGTGAGTCTCAGTTCCAGCCTTCTCCTGTGCAACGCTTCTCCCCATTGCAATCCTGAAGCTGCTTGTCTGCTCCCAAATTGATGTTGCATCTTTTTGTGGTAATATGTTAATGTTCCAAGAAGAATGGCATCCCTCCAGTCATGCTGGGTCTTCATGTGTCCTTCTCCTTCCGTTTTCCAAGAACAACAATGAACTGCAGTTGCCACGAACCAGTAAGGTTTTCTTTTTCTTGATTTGCCAAACCAAGGTTTTGTAGATAGAGTATTTACGGCAGAGTGGTGAGATTCAGAGAAAGATAAGCAGTCCAGTGAACATAATGTCCAGCAGACATCAAAAGCATCTGTGGTATAAGGAAAAGACCTGTCAGGCTTGTCACCACAAGAAATAGCTTCAATGTTGCTACAATCTCAGAGCCACGGCTTCCTGTGTGTGTCTTGATTTTTCTGGCTCTCAGACTTGCCAGGAGCAAGCAAAAAATAAGTTCAAGGCCAATAGAAGGGAAGCAATGTTACTCAGATAGGTATCTCGACTGAGCATCACAAAATTTACAATGTATCCATTTATATATTTGTTTGCATCTTGATTCTTGATAAAAATGTAAAATATATTGTTTAACTTTTGTGATCAATATTATAAGAAAATAAAAGTTCTTCACATAAAAAATCACATATATTTTTACTAAAAGAGCATACAAGCAAAAAGAAGAAACCATCTACTATTTCCTAACCTACAATCCAGACATCACTCACATTTTATTATGTCTTTTGGTCTTTAGGAATGGGAAAAAGTGTACAACCAGAAATTCTGACTTATCACCCCCTTCCTGTTAGTCAACCCAAACAATGAGCACTTTTCTTTGTGATCATGTATTCTTCAGTCACTTTATTTTAATGGACCTAAAGTTTACTCAAAGCCTTGTCACTGAACTTGGGACTATTTTTGCAAATCATTCTGTATTTGCAACTTAAGGAAACCATCCTATAGGTAAATATTCACATTCTCTCTAATTTTCAATACTTTTTAAAAGTGAAATTGCTTTCACAAAATATATTCAAAACTAAGACACTTTTACTGGGAGTTCTGAAATTGCTCACCATTTTTGCAGTGCTGTAGATAAGTGCCCTATATTACACAACTGCAGGGATTTCCATTTCTGCAGACAAAACTATAAACAGCCATGCCTACCTGCATTACACAACCTGCTTTACATTCCCCCGAGCAGCTGATGAGAACTCGCTTCCCTCCTACCCTTCTCAGTGGTATATATTCTTATGTTTTGATGTCAACATGTTCCTATATTAAACAAGGTAATTAATGGGAACTGCGTTTCTTATTACCCATGTCATTTATTCATTCTTTTTAGCCACTTTTCTCCAATTTTATTTTGGATAGATTTCAAAAATCTGCGTGGTTGTATGTGTCTGTTTCTGTGAATATGTACATGCCATGGGAGATGAATGAAGGTCAGAGGGCAACTTTGTGGCGCCAGCTCTCTCTTAATTCATATGGGTTGCAGGGATCAAACATAGACTTGTGGAAAAAGTACTCTACCTCCTGAAGCCATCTTTCCAGTACCAGGTCTCCAATATTCTTGTATGAAAGTGCTAATTATATCCTTGGTACAATTTTATCGACATCACATCATGTGCTCATTGATCTATAAAATCTTTATACAGTAAGGATCTTAACTCTTAAATATATGCAACAAATAGTTTTATATTTCAGCATTTGTCTTTGTTATATTATTTTCATTAAAAAGTAGTGGGAAAGTATTTTATAAATTAACATAAAGAATGTAGAAAAGAAGAAAGGTTAAAGGTTTTTGAAATGAAGTTTTTTTTATAAAATATGATTCTATTTATTTAACCAAAACTTCATTAATGACAGTGATGTTAAAGCTTGTGGACTTTATGGTGCAGGCCATTGGTTAAATTCAATAGAATTCTTCTTAGTAATACCTTGAGACAGTCTTTAACAACAACACCTGTTTCTGACTTTCCAGGTACATTAGGTCGGAAAAGGACCCTCATCACAAAAGCAAAAAGAATGGTATCCATGCCTTGAGCTGCAGAGGCTTGGATATGTTAAGTTACACCGAAAAGAGAAAGTTCCATTCAACTTACAATCAGCTGACTTAAGATCAAGGAATTTCTCTGGAATTCTTAGATGGAGCCCTTAGAATTTCTTCAAAGGGTTTTTAAGACTGGAAGGAAACAGGAGGAGAGAATTGATGGGAGATGTGGTTACAAAAGAATGTGCAGAAAGATGCAACATTGCTGAATTTGAAGACGGAGAGAGAGGGTTATGAGCCATGGAATAAAAGTGGTTTCTATAAGTACAAAACCAAGGAAATGTTTCGCGTCCCTAGAATGGAGTGAAGTCCTGTTTTATAGTTTGATTTTAGCATAATTGGATTATTGTTGGACTTCCACTGTATAAACTGTAAAACAATAAATCTACCTTTAAAAAGAAAAGGAGTCCCACTATATGCTTCTAGTTGGCAGGGAATTCACTCTGTAGACTAAAACTGGCATTAAAGTCATAGAGACCTACTTGCCTCTGCTTCTCCAGTGATGGAATGAAAGAGTGAGCCACCACCCCTAGAAAATCTGCTTCTTTTTAAAGTAACAAATTAGACTCTGTTACAGCAGTGGTTAAAGCTTATGCATCAATACTCCTTGAAAAAGTAACGGAAACAAAGACAAAATAAAAGCCCTGTTGACCTAGTATGAGTTGTTTTTTTTTCTCCCTCCCTAAATGGCATATCCAGTGTATAGAGTAGCTAGAGTGAATGAATTCAAATGTTTCTTCAATAATGATCACTTACCAGGATGTGGCACATTTGTGCACACTTCCTGTGCAGGTCACATTGACGTTTAGAACTCTACAAGGCAGTCACTGGGTAATGTGACACAAATGAGTTTACTGCCTTCTTAGAAATGAGTCCTAACTATTTCCACTTGATGTCCCCAAAAGCTGCAAACACATTGTGAAAATCCAGCGAAGTGTTGCTGTAACCAAGCAACCGCAATGCTGGGACAAGCACCAGGCATAGGCAGAAAGCAATCTGTCCCTTTAGGAGGGGTGAGTGTGCAGTGAATGGAGCTAACACTGATAAACAGCAGGACAAACAAGGACCTTGGAACATGAGGCTTGACTAAGTAGAATTTGATCTCATTAAAAAGTTCTGGAAAAACAGATACTTCCTAAATACCACTTAGAATGGGGAATGAAGCGGTAGCTGTAAGGAGACAGCAGTAGGGTGCTTTGGCAAGAGGCTTCAACAGTTTAGTTTCTGTTCTTTATTTGAAGACACAGAGGCCAAGGTAAGGGCAATAAATTTCTTTTTGAGGAATAGCATATGAATGGGAAAATTCCAACAAGGTTCCAGAAGGGAAAACAAAACAAAACAAAAACGAGAAAGTACCTAAAAATGCCCTAATCTGTATTCTATGTGTTGACCAGTCTTGACATCTCTCAGTCATGTGTTACCTTTGTCTCCTTCAGTTGTTATCCACTCCAGGAACTGCAAAAATCACATGACTGTCCCAACCTTTACTCTGTAATTGTCTTTGGTGAGGTTTTATAATCAATCTCTCCTCATCCACCACCACATTCTCCTTTTCTTCCTCCTTCATCGTCCTTTCTCCCTCCTCCTCCTTCTCACCCACTTCCTGCTTCTTGCTCTTCCTCCTCTCTGCTCTCCCATTCCCATTCTCCTTCCTCTCAACAGGTTCCCTATGTAGTAGCCCTGGATGACTTCACTATGCTATCTAAGTTGTTTACCAACTAGTAATAATCCGCCTGCCTCTGACTCTAGAGTGCCAGGATCCTGGGAACATACCGCGACAGCTAGTTCTAGAATCCTCTTTAACAGAATGACCATGTCTACTAATATCCAGTGTGTATTTGATCACATGAATTCTGATAATACTTTGGAGTCATTAGTATCCATAACTAGGCATGATTTATCCAGTGAATGTTTCATCTTCTGCTTTCCTGCTGTCTGTCTACACAACAGTTCATGTCTCTCTGGGAGTCTCTTAGTCATCTTCAACTCAACACATCCAGAACAACTTTAAAAAAAAAATCTTCCCACTTACTCCCCCGTCCTCCTCTTCCCAAATCCCAGACTCAGCAATTTGGTGCCATTGTGTGCTAATCTGACTGAGCCAGGTGTAGAATAATGAAAAGGAGCACTTTTATCGATAAATCAAAATGGATATATTAATGACAACTGAGTGCTCATATTGACCCACAACAAAGTTAAAACATTTTTTTTGTTTTTATTCACCTTAAAATTTAAAACAAATTAACCCTCTCAGCTTTTCTACAGAAACTATATTTAACCATTAGATAGATTCAATGGTTCCTAATATTTAATTTAATGTTAGAAGTGAAGCCTCTATAAGGACAGTCCCTCATCTGTCAATTTTGGCCTAGAGTTTCTGTTTACCGAGTCTTATTGGAAGCCATGAGGATTCCAGCATCTCCCACACTTCACAGAAATCCTGGAGAGTGTTATTTATTCTAATAATATTTTCTTCCTTTGTATATGCGAATAGTTCCCAGAAACCGTCGATAATGGAATGCAAAGAATACATAAGAAGGCACAAGAAGCCAGTGAACTGTAACCACATGAGATGTGAGGCACCAAAGGGTTGTAGAACTGGTGGCCTTGATAGACTCACCCTTATATATAGATGGCTCTAAAATAGTCGCAAGGGTTTTGGATAACATGCTTTAAGTTATTTCCTTGGGTGGAAAAGAATGGCTCAATCGCACCCTACAGAACTGTTTGCTTTCACCACACCTCTTTTTTCCCTGATGCAACTATAGTCCTCTTTGAAGTTGGTCTCTATCTATGCATACGCCTCTGAGCCAATCTAAAATTGTAGACATGGCCCATGACAAGATCCATCCAGCTGCATAGTAGCTAGGTGATTTCAAGCACAGGTATGGTTATGCTTAGCTCTTGTTTGGGCATACACTGCACCATATTAGCATTAAGGAGTCATTACAAGATAATTTAGTTTGTAATAGATATCCCCAAATATGAGCATCCTCTTTCTTCAAGCAAGTGGACCTAGAGTTGCAAGATATCTGAACATCTCATGCAAGTATGGCCAGAACCCTGATTTCTGGATTTCTCTTCCATAGATTCTTATTCAGTATGTCTTGAATAAGTATGGGAAGGTTGCATTTTTAAAAGTTTCCAGGTGGTGATGAGACACAGATTTAAAACTTGCTTCAGAATAAAGTTCTCTGTGTGTCTATCATGTATATACACACTCTACTTTCCCAGATATTGTATTACTAATGTAGACCTAAAGGAAAAGATGAAGAAAATCTAAATCACAAGTTATTTGAAGTAGTGTGGTGTATGTTATTAAAGTGTGTATTGTTTATGGCTGGAGAACAAAGTGCTTCTCAGAAAACAGGTCTAATGACTGGACAAAAACCATTCCTGTTAACTCTGTCACCCATAGAGAAGGTGAAACAGATACCCAGCACATAGCTAAAGCAGGTAGCCTCTTCTTTACAAAGGGGCTCCTAAAGCCAATATAGCTAGTTACCCCAAACTGATTCTTCAAGAAAAACTAGTTGTTTTTCACATATATTTTTATTAAAATAAAAACTTCAGTTATAACTGGACATCCTGTGTAGAACTCAATAGGGGAATCTGACAGAGAGTAATGGGTTGAATAAAACCCACATCCTTCATGAAATTAACATTAAAGAGGCCCTTTGAGAGGAGATGGCGTTTCAGCCTTCGTGTGCACTCCACCTAGGAAAAGAAAGGGATTTTTTGGGATTGGCATTTCTGCATACACAGAACAACACCAACTGATGGATCGCTCTCTGTTTTGAAATGGTATTTGTATCTCTTTGGCTAGAGACCTTTTATTGCATTTTTGTCCTCTAACAAAGATGTATGAAGCTTGATAAACTGCATAAAAGCACAGGAGCTCCGTGCCCACGGTCCATCAGTCCCTGAACTATGTCCAAATTTTCATTGTCGTGACTCTCAACTCCAGAGGGTATCATCTGTTTTTATATAATGTCATTCTGGATCCTGGTATTGTTAGGAAAAGAAGCCCCAACAGAAGTAGTTCATAAATATGGTTCAAGCAAGCACATTGTATGGAATGTGGAAGCAAGGTGAATTTAATTAATATGCAACTGCATCATATGCTTTCCAGACTAAAAGCTCTTCCCTTTTATTTTAATTCAAATATCACAATATCAAGGCACATATCTCATGATATCATGGTGAGTTCCTCTGATAAAGACAAAACTTGTTCTTCAATACTCGGCGCATCATTCTTCTGCCTACAGTTGTTCGGTTGTTCTAGTTTTTGTCAGAAACTTCAAATGCTGGCATATTGGTGCAAATTTTCTTTCTTTCAAAAATCTTTTCTTAGTGTTTCTCCAGAGAAGCAGAGGAACACACCTGTGTATGACATATGGAAAATGGTTAGTATAAGGCATGTCTTATAAAAGTATGGAGGCTTGCAAGTCTCCAGCTCTTCAGACAGGAAGATAACCCTAAAGGATAGTAGCACAGTTCCCTCCGAGGCCAGTGACCTGAGAGCCAGAAGGCCAGTGGTGTGTTTCTAGTCTAGCAGTTCTCAACCTGTGGGTTGCGAGCCCTTTGGAGGTCGCATATCAGATATCCTGCATATAAGACATTTACAGTGTGATTCATAACAGTATCAAAATTAGAGTTATGAAGTAGCAATAAAATAATTTTATGGTTGGGGGGTCACCACAACATGAAAACTGCATTAAAGTGTCATAGCATTAGGAAGTTTGAGAACCACTGTCCTAGTCTGAGCACTTGTAGGCTTAAAACAAAGTAAGAAGCAATATTTCAGGTTGAATTCAAAGGTAGAGAAGAAACAATGTCCAAGCACGAGAACCATTAAGCCAGCACTGTGGGTAATAGACTGTGAAGCATGGCTCTGTTCCAGACTAAGTTCAGCCTTTCTGTCTTCTGGGGATTTTTCTGATGCTTGCCCACATAAGGGAGGGCCATCTACTTTTCTCAGTCTTCCTGTTTAAGTGGCAGTCTCCAGAAACACCCTCAAAGACACACACAGAGAGATGCTGTGGAACCCGTCACATGGCCTGTGAAATGAACCATTACTCCTGGTTGGGGAGGACCTTTAGCCAGAAAGGACCATTGAAGCTTCTGGTTATCAGGCTCTGCCCTTCAGCCATTCAGAATGAATTTAACTTCATTGAAGGTATTTTGACTGCTCTTGTACATGTATTTCCAAGAGTTTCCCATCTGTTTGAGGGTGCTAAAAATAAAAATAAATAAACAGAACCCAAAGGCTGCCCTGAAGCAAGGGTTCAAGCGTAGAGATCCTTCGTTGAAAGGCAATCTGGGTAAATGCCAGCAGAAGAGAGAGGAAGGAAGACTGGCAAAGAAGGTCAAGGGATTAAGTTCCAAACTACTCACACCCTAACTCTGTTCAAGTTCAAGTTCAAGCACCTCAAGTCCAATGAGGGAAGGAGACTTACAGAACTCATGTGGAACAAGGAATAAGCATGTGGTATTTGTGGGAGGAGCTTGAGAAACAGGGAGCTGTCCATCACGTGTGGTAGGCTGGATCCTGGAACAGGTTCATTGTACAGAATTTCTTTAGCCAACTGGGCTCTAGAAACCAGAACCAGAGAAAACTCTTAGGTAAAGAAAGGACCCACATGACAGGTGCCATCCTCTAAGACATCTAAACCGTCAGTGAGCATAGGGTGTGTAGTCAGGAGACTACCTTTCCTGATGACACACTGCTGGCTTTCATTCCCTCAAGCTAGTCTCATCTTACCCTTTAGGTGACCCGCCAGCTGCTCTGGAAAGCGCCCATGGACTTCCTCTTTTCTGTCTGTGATAGACCCTCTGCTTACCTACAGCAGCCTATCATGTCCTGTCTGCCACCTGAAGTCTGCTCATTTTGACTCCCTTTGTGATTTTCTGTGAAGAAAGGGATTCTTGACCTCAGTCTTCAAGGACGATTATGCTTCTTGTGTGTGGTGGTGCTTACTAAATGGTTACCAAAGTATCAGAAAGAATACCAATGTCATGTCACCAAATATCAGTAGCTTTAAAAGCTTATTCTGTGCAAACTGTGTGAGTGTGTGTGTGTGTGTGTGTGTGCAAGGGTGCACACCCCCCAGTTGTAGGAAGTTGATTACTTTATCATCCCTGTTCTTCAGATTAAGAAACTGAGGGTTATATTGTTTTATGTCACTTTCCCAAGATTACATGCTTGTTTGTAGGTTGGCCATTTAATAGAAAGGTTTTTTATCTATTCTATTACATAAGATGAATGGTACCGGGTACCAAGGAAAACAAAGGAACATAAAACATGGCCTTCATCCTCACAGTATTCATGAAGTGGGCATCTCGAAGGCAGTGCTAGATTGTGACATTTTATAAAAATAATAACCAATATTAGTGCTTGATGATGTTTCAATACCTGCTTTGGTGCTTTGCATAGACATCATATAACTCAGTCCTCAGAACAAGTCCATGTAATAGATGTTGTTGTCATCACTCATCATGACTGAGGAACCCAAAACTCAGGAAGAATAGGCAACCTCTCCAAGGTCAAATATGCCTAGGAAATGGGTGGGCTGAAGTTCAGGCCAGTAGGCAGACCTGAGTTCAAATGTCTTCGAAGTATATATTCATAAGATAGCAAAAATAAGTCAACACAAAAAAATACAGTTAATTCAAACTTGCATCAGATAGATGATCAGGAAAGCCTTCATAGACACCTCTTCGGATTTAGCTGCCTTTTGCTTTTCTCAGTGAAATTTCTGCTCACCTGCATCAGAAAATGTGAACTGAAGTCTTGAAGGGTATAGATGAAAGGAGAAGGAGATGATTTCACCAGCAGGAATGAGGTAGACAGAGGAAGTTAAAGGGAAGTACTATTGTTTATCTTCTATAGGTCTGTGCTCTAGAATATTGGTCTTCAGGGTAATGGTACCAAGATTCTATGCCATTTAGAGATAACTAGGTCATGGAACATGACCCTAGGTATTGTGGTCCTCCTAGGACTGAGTTAGTGCTCAGATTATTTAGCTTTGGAGAGAGAGAGAGAGCTGTACCTCTCCTGCCATCTTGCTTACTCTTAACATGTGCATGTGCCTATTTTGGGATGCCATCTGCCATATGATGACGCCACCAGTGGCTCTCAGTAGACTCCTAAACAGAGGGGAACACGCTGTCTTATACTTTTATCCTCCAAAGCTGTGAGCTAAATAAACCTCTGATATCTGTAAAGTACCCACTCAAAGTATTTTGTTATAGCCACATAAAATAGAATAAGAGTAGCAATACCTTGAGGAAACAGAAAATAGTTGAGCGTTGCCCTCTGTCTAGGTGATGACACCAACATCACAGAAGTAAGGAAGCTGGTAGGAATGAGATAGCTTTGACCTTAACTATTAGAGGGAAGAGTCGGAGGGCTAAGGGGTGTGCTTTGTGCTTTGCACAGGAGGCTGTTACCAGAGCCCGTATACCAGAGCAGAACTGTATTAAGATGGATTGGCAGGCACTCTTAATGAAAGGAAAATGTGTCATTGGAAGCAGCAGAAAGGATCAACTGGGAAACCCCTAAGACACATAAGGCAGAGGATTAGAACTAAAGTACAGTAAAGTGACTGCAGGGGAATGAGCATACAGACATTAACTTGTGTTTAGTGTCTGGACTGCTACAAAAAAAAATAGCATAAATGGAAAGGCTTAAAAAACAGAAGTTTATTTCTCAGAAGCTAGAAATCCAGTTTCCAGATCTCAGCAGTTCTAGTGCCTGCTAGGGTACAGCTCCTCACGGAGCGTATCATCTCTCCATGTCCGTAGTGGAACAACAGACACTATGTCTCTCCTTGACCTTTTCTTTGAGGCAACTGATCTTATTCATTAGGGCTCCATCTTGGTGATGAAATCATCTTCCAAAGATCATGACTTTGGGGAAAGGTCTCAACATATAAACAGGTGGCAAATATTCAGACCGAGGTATTAGGTATGAGGAACATTTAAGGAGAGACGTATCGTGCTCTGATTTCAAAGGAGTAAGCACAACCAGGTATGATGGGATGCAACTGTGGCAGGAGGATTGAGACAATTTTTACATGGTGTGATTACAGCCTGGGATACATAGAAAGACCATTTCTAAACACACACATGCACGCGCAAGCACACACACACAATGTGTGAGGGAGAGCGAGTCACTCAGAAAGCATGTCATCAGAGTGCCGATCACACATCCTTGTCCACTTAGAAAGCAGTATAATGGGAAATGAAGGAAACAGGACAGAAACAGGACCACCAGTAAGGTCCGTGGGGGCCGGTGGTGGGAAGTCTGCCTAGCAGCAGAGCGGTACTGCTCATAGCCGAGTGCACTGTCCTGACACTGGAGCTCAGCACAATACTTTCCCAGAGTGTGAAGTACATGGTATTTAAAGTTCATGAGAAACAGTTTTGAAGAATTGAGATGACCAATGTGGCCATACATACGTTGTATAAATAAAACAAATTATGCTGCGTACATGTTGTTATAAAGGGGAATGTAACCCTCGGTGTTAGGTTCCGCGGTGTGGGCGCCCTTTCCTCAAACACAGAGTGACCCAGTGTGATGATACAGGATAAATGCCTGCGGTAGTACTCGGCTTTCTACTTTCCTTTCGTTATTTGATGAATCAAACTGGAGCACTGTGGCGCTTCTTGCATTGCTCATTATCTTTCCTTTTCCAACAGATGACAACAATGAGGGAGCAGCTGATGTTGACATGAAAGAAGACGCAGGTAATAAGACTGTAATTTTCTTGCTTGGAGTAAAGCAGGGAACCAATTTTATTTAGTCAGATCCTGTAATTTTTAAGGAAAGACTGAATAAGATGAAAAAAAAATAGAAATGTTTGTTTACAATCATAAAATAGGGGAGTGGCTATAGTAACTCTTTAGGCAAATATAGTTTCTATGTTTAAGGGCTAAATTGAACTTTGAGCTTCTTGACAGAGTAAAGGAAAAAAATGAAAGAAAGGTATATTACTGTTATAGCGTAACCAGCAGAGATGTAAAGAAACCACCATCACCACGTCACGGTACTCAAGACAACAGTTTGCTTTGCTAATAAACTGGGTCTGAGAATTCCAGAGTAGAAGACATTTACTCACCCAATTCTATACGATCCGGGCCTCCATTAGGGGCTGAGGTACTCTGAAAGTTTTTTAATTACTTGCCTGGATGATGACTGACTCAGCTACAAGCTGAAGCCTTACTGGGGGCAATTTCCAAACTTAAACACCCTAAGTGATCTAGAAGATCTAGAAGTCCTTCTAACATGGTGACCAGCTGATTTCATCTTAAAAGTGTCAACGTGCCAGGGAGATGCTTCACCTTTTTAAGGCCAAGGTGTAGAAATCCCACAGCATCACTTCCTCCTTCAAGATGGTTCTTCACAGCTTGTAAGACCTAAACTGCTCCTATGGCCCTATTTGATGAATATCATATAGCATATACCATTCTTATTATTAAGATGCATGACAACCATTCAAGAGAAACCAGAATCACAAGGAAACCTGGTGGTTAAAAGTGTAAGCTCTGGCCTAAGGGAGTCGCTCACTATGTCCATAAATAGTGATTCATGGATCAATAGACCCAAACACAGCTCTACACCATTCGTTGACTTTCAGTATCTTTCTACAATAGTCTTTGTTCACTTCTGGGGTGACAATACTCACCATACTGTTTCAGTTAGATGATTAAATGAGATACTGCTTGGCTCTCGGTAAAGCTTCACTATTCTATTACTTTCTGTTGTCTTTTTCTCAAACATGGAGATTATAAGATTAAGAGGTTCATATTCCCCATTTCAATGACCACTATGCTTTTGTTATGAAATGGACTCCTCTTTCAAATTTTAAAACAGGTATCTCAAAGATTTTAGTCTTGGGTACCCTACAATTTGAGTCCAGAGCATCCTATAAGTTACTGACAATCTTGGTCTCAGCATCTCCAATGACCAGAGCTTCAAATTCTGATATGAAGGGTCTTAATTAACTGAGGGTTCATTAACGTTAACATTCTCTGGATTAATTTAATTCTGTCCCTCTGGTGGTGATTCATTCACTACCTAGAGAAATAGCATCTGCTCCGGTTCTTCTTAAAAGTCCATTGGACCAATAACCACAGAGTTTCTCTACTCTTCTCCAGTCTAGACAAGCCAGATTTATAAGGTTCCCTTCTCTACAGAGGCAATGAACTCAGCTAAAATGAGAAGTGGGTAAAGAATGTGAAAGTTAGAAGCAGGAACGGAGGTAGCAGAGGAGGGACTGCAGCAGCTGCTGATGCCATGTCTCTGTTCCCTCAGCCCTCATGCTTGGCTTTGAATGGAAACTTTCTAATGATAGCTTTTATGGTCCTCAGCTGAGTGGCTTTCTCTATTCATGCAGCAAAACTCAATGTACTTGTGAGTTTGTTTCTCTGGAGTAGCTCTCCAACCAATGATGGATAAAGTACCCTTCCAACCAATGATGGATAAAGTACCCTTCCAACCAATGATGGATAAAGTACCCTTCAAATCAATGATGAATAAGGGTTAGCTTCCCAGGATTCCTGTGAAGGTGGTATAGCTCAGTTGTGTCATTGTACAAGAACATTGATTCAAATTTCAGCAAACAGACACACACACACACACACACACACACACACGAGACACAGTCTAGGGTATATTGCAGTATAGCCAATAGACATATATGAGCTTCAGATGTAATTTTATATTTTCTGGTACTCATATTAAAAATAAATAAATGAAATTAACTTTAGCAGCGTTTTATATAACACAATTACCCAAAAATGTTATCAGTTCAATCTATAATCAATATAGAAATTTGGTTAGATGTCATGTCTAAGTTTTAATTCTGAACCTATGACATCCATGTGTATCTCATGTCTACATCTCAGTTCAGATTAAGTAAGCACATTTCAAGTTCTCACTGAAAATGTTTATATAGCTGGAATATTAAACATCATGATTCTATATCCTTAACAAGAAATCCCTAATAGAGTTTAGCCTGTGATGCCCATGGTGGGGCTTGTTCATGAATATAGGCAGAAGAATCTATCTTCCTTCTCCTGTCTCATTTCATTAGTCCTTCTCTGATACTTTCTGAGATTGAATTAGCTACTCATACTCAAAACATTGTCCCAGTATCTATACCTGGCAGAATGCAACCTAAGACAAGAACTCTACTTGAATTTTGTGAAACAGAAAGCCCAAGATAAAATTTCTATAAAAACTTCAATTCTTGTATCCATGTAAAATGCCTTATTTTTAAAAATCTGTCCTAGATTAACTTGAATGAGTTCGGTGCAATTCTTATTCTCACCCATTGCCTTGCATAAAGTGTCCTTGGAGGATTCTTCAGTCATAGGGGTTCTGCCCTTTCAGCCAGCTTAATGTTCCATGGATCACTGGCCTCAGTGCCACAGCTACACATTCCTAGGCAAAGGGATTTGACTTCTTAAATAGAGCTAGCTAACTACCCAAACCATTGATTCATTTTAAAGAAATTGTTGAAAGGAAGGACTACTCCATAAGCCAGAATCAGCATTTGCAGTCTGGAGTATTCTCATTATTTCCTGATTCCAGTCCCATCAGATATCCAGGGAGTTCTGCCTTCAACATCTGGTCGAGTCACACTCAATGATCCGTGATGCCAAGACAGAATAGTTGTGGGGATCTCATTTGCATCTCCTAATGTTTGAGGGCTGAAACCATAGGAGACTTGTGTGCTGGATGGTCCATAGCATTCCAGCTGGCTCTGCCAGTCGTTGGTGTGCTGGCTGGTTTCATTATAATCTCACGATGGAGTATGTTGGTCTGCAAGATGAGTCCAGCTCTCTCCTAAGACCATTCATTTTTGCCTTTCCTCTGCCATCCATTGCCTCCTTTCACAGAAGTAGGAAACCTACAGTGATGGTTAAGAATACAGTTGACCTAGTGAAGGTCTACTCAAGAGACTCAACCTGATAAACAGATGCTATTGAGTGGCAGTTAATAACAACTCCAATATCTAAAAGCAATGCCATGCTTGTCAGTTGGCTCTGTGGGTGATTTAAGTTGCAATGGAAATGTTTAGATGATTTCACAGGTATGATAATATCAGCCACACACTTTTCAAAGCTTCCAATGAGAGAGCTAGAGCAAGATGACATAATTGATTGGTGTGAGCTGGCTCAGGTCAGGCTTGGCATACCTCTGAGCACACCAGACGTCAACTGGGCATTCTCTTGTGCAAATCAATGGACATGCATGAGTTTATTTCATACAACAACTGACAAAGAAAGACTTTGATTATGGAGGCTTCAATTAATTCTTACTTAAAAAGTAGAATCAGAATTTGAATCCAAGTTTGTCTTACACCAGAATTGATGCAATTTAACTTTTTGCTGTGGTCTCTAGACCCTTAGGGCAAAGCAGAAGCATCTCAAATGGAGTTGATAGGTCTTCAAGGTGACATTCTCCCCCTGTAGAACTTTAATCATCCTTATTCAGGCATGTCAAATGTTTCCCCATGTCTTTCCATCTCAAAGGCCACACACTCTTGACTTGGACCAATCTGAGGCAGCAGGGCTCCACCTATATCAACCATCACAGTGTTGCTCACCTAGAGCAGAAGAGGAAAGAGGTTTTAGTCTCATAGTCAAACTCCACATTCCAGACTTTGTCAGAAACAGACAATCTAAAATAGTACACATCAAGAAGGCTCAGGACATTGCTTGCAAAGAGGAACAAAATCAGCTTCTCCTTCAGCTCCATTTAGATCAAGAGAGAGTGGCTCCTCTGCTGAGCCTCAGGTACGAAGCTTTGCACAGAGGTCATATTTATTAGTGACTTTTATTTGAACACCCTATGGGCATCAGGAGATAATCAGGTGCTCATGAATTTCACACATGCTCTTCTGTGCAGCAAACTTCCATGTCCATTTAACATAGTATCTTTAAATGTAGGCAAACAGATGTCTTTGAAAACTCCACCTAGACCCTAAGAATTTCTGTTAAGGCGGGAAATCACAAACTTGGCATGCAATCAACAAAACCTCCAGGTGTAAGAAACTGTATCTTGAAGTTGCATTTTCTTCTCTGGAGGCTCTTGCCTAGCCCCCAGGATGGCATGCTTCAGGGTGCAATGGGACTAGATCTTCTAATGGTGAGATCACAGTGCCTTCTTGCCTGGTTCGTGACTCTCGGTGGACCTGATATTTGTATGCAATAAGCTATTCCAAAGACCCCATTTCTGGTTTTGCTGAGCCATTCTAAAGGGTCAGCATGCATCTCATACGTGTGACAGAAGTCGCCAAGCTGCTAAGACAGTCATTGGCAATGTTTTTCACCCTGGCTTTGGTAATAACTTAGCCATGACTGACTTGTGACCACATAAAACTTAGCCCTTATTCCCCACACCTTTGTAGTCTATGACGCCAAAATTTTTAATAGCATATCTATCAAACATGGACGTTTTTGATTGTTGTTCTGTTTCTTTCTTAATAGATGAAAGAGGAAAGGGGAGAAATGAGTTCACCACAGTCCCGTAGTGTGATTTTAGAATTCTGGCACGAGGCAACAGCTGCTAACAGAATGAGTTAGGCATAGAGCTGTTATATCTTGGACTTAAAGAAAGGACCAGTGAAGCAAAAATAAAACAGACTCTAAAATGATTCTTACTATACTTCTCAGCAACAAGAATACAGGAGGGATGTGGAAAAAAGAAGTACCCTTTCCTTGTAATGTTGAGTTAGTTGTATGTGTATATAAATGTACAATAAAGACACAAATGAGGGAGTGAGATAATTCCAGATATAAGTGATGTGGTTTCGAAAAACTTTCCTTATAGGCCCTTTACATTGTGTGGTCAAGGAAAGTCTCCCCCACCTCATGCTACCGGTGTGTGTGTGTGTGTGTGTGTGTGTGTGTGTGTGGCAGTGGGTAAATTTAGTCTGGAAAAATAAAAAGAGTAAAAAGAAAACCCCAAAACTAGGCAGAAATGTACTAGAGGCACTGGAATGGGAGACAGTAGCAAAGTCCTGGGGCAAAAATCAATCTGTGGTTCAAAAAAATTAAATTAAGAAGGTGGAATAGAAAGATGGCTCAGCAGTTATGAGCACTGGATGCTCTTCCAGGGGACCCAGGTTCTATTCCTAGCACCCATATGGTAGCTCATGGCTACCTGTATCTCCAGTTTCAGAAGTTCTTACACCCTCATCTGGTTTCTGTGGCCACTACCCATGTGGTGCATAAACATGCATGCATACAAAACATACACACGTAGAAAATAAAAGCAAAGAAGGAATTGAAAAAAGCTTGAAAGGCAAATGAGCGATGAAACTACAGATATCAACAAAGCCAAATAGAACATTGTGCTCTGCGGTGGAAGTGGGTGAGCACTCAGATCTGATTGATGTTTTAAAAGATCACTGTATGGAGCAGTGGAAGCATGGTCCTTAGAAGGGGAGATTAGAAGGCTAGCAACTGGAACTGAGAAGCAGCAAGAAGTGCTACTGATGCGGGTGCCAGGACCATTCATTATAGACGAGTCTAGGGTTCGTTAGAGAAAAGATGGCATGATCAGCTGGCTTGGGAACGCAGGTGAGCGTAAGTTTGAATGGCGATACCTAGGTTTTAGTTTGAACTGGTTGGTACATTGTATTCAGCACCATTCTTCTAGACATGGAGTACCACAGCGAGGTTTGTACACATGAAGGGTAGTTCTGGCTGGTTTTAGATCTGAGATTCCTGATGTGGGTTAAGTGAAGGGAAACTATTCAGACTGAGAAAGTAGGACATATAAGTCCCAACCTTGCATGGGGTGGTAATGAGGGTGACTTTGGGACCAGTAACCTGTGAAGAAGGCCTGCTGATAGTGATTCTAACCTTAGTTTAGGGACCAGTCAGCCCACAAAGAATACCAGGATCCCATAAAGTAGATTTTGTGGGTTCCCCATTGATGGAAACTAGTAGGAAGATAGAATATCGACAAGTTTATTGGCGCAAATGAGAGCATTTGGTCTGAGGGTGCAGGAAGAGTTGTTAACTGGTCGAGAATGGAATGGAAAAGCAAACAGAAGACATCCAGACATCCAACCACAGACCAAAACTGAAGTAACAAAGGCAGAAGACACCAACACTGAGTTCAGCAGAAAGATTTGGTAGAAACTGTACCTCAAGGCTGGCAAACATTCTAATCAGATGGGGTCAATGGAGAGCTATTTCTCCATACTCCCTCCAGTCTTTCCTAGTCCCTGTGGGTAGAATTAAGAAAACGTTGAGAAAATCATTAAACACAATAGATTAGTTGGGGACATAGGAGAGTGCTCCTTAGATTCTAGATTACAAAAGAAGCCCGTTCAGTAGAAGCAGAACCTTTCCCAGTCCCAGGTACCTTAAAAGTGAGGTAACATTGTATTTCATTTCTCTGACCTTGGAGGACTAAGATGAAAGACGTAATGGCATCTGCTCAGCCTTGAAATTTAGAGCAGAGTCCTTTGGACTGCTCTTATGGAGAATTACCCAATTGTTAAGATAGCACTTGTGTATGATTTGGCATTTGTATGAATCATTGATGAAGTCTACAGAAAAGTATTGGAGCTTAAGTTTAAGTCTATGTAGTAGGATGGAGAATATGAGTTCCTTGCCAAGATTTAGTTAAGCTGCAATGATAGATGGATATGTAGTTAAGGCTCAGTAAGTGTGTGAGTGTGGTGGGTTATTAAGGTTACTAAGAAGAAGAAAAAATATTTAAACTTTAACATATTCTGGACATTGCTGGTAAATATTTAAATAAGAATTATTAAATTTGTACTTCCAGAAGGGCTTGAGCCTAAAGGCCTTTCCCCACCTCATAAGAAGAGCAAAGCAAAGAAACCAGACAGTTCAAAGGACTCCAGTGAAGGTAAGTCCTGCTTCCTCTCCAAATTATGCCATGGAGACAAACTTTCATTTTCTTTGTAAAATGTGAGTATATTTTTCACATTTAGATTTCTTTTTGTTTTGTTTTTGTTTTATTTTTCAAGGCAGGGTTTCTCTGTAGCTTTGGAGCCTTTCCTGGAACTAGCTCTTGTAGACCAGGCTGGCCTCAAACTCACAGAGATCCACCTGCTTCTGTGTCCCAAGTGTTGAGATTAATGGCATGTGCCACCACAACCTGGTGACATTTACATATTCTTAAGGGTTAAAAAAATGCCACAGAACAATTCTATTATGCTTTCCTTATATGTTCAGTAACTTTTGTGAATATAAGAAACCAGATTTGTTGTTGCTAAAGAAAAAAAATATAAGTTTTAAAAAGTCATGTTCTCTATGTGGCATAGTTTCATTTTTATAAGATGAAATTGTATGAGTTGTATTAAAACCAAGAAGTACTCAGACCATGAGGACCTGAGGGTCAAGGCCTATACACGATACACGATGAACAGTTCTATGGCTATTGTCTTATTGGGATCATTTGTTTTTCACATGAGCATGTTTTCAGGGTTCCCAGCAGCAAACCTCAGCAATGATGCTGCAAACATCTCTCTTCTATTTTTCAGTGGTCAGTGTACGTGTGCACTTTCCAGTGAATGGGGAAGTCCTGTTGGGCTCGGGCTTCAGAAGGAATGATGATGTCTCTAGTAGTGAGTTCAGCCTACAATCACGCAAATTGTCTTTCAAAGGCGAATGTGGGTGTGTTTTCAGTGTGTAGCTTCTGGACTGCAGAATACATACATCTCCTGCTTGCTTGCCTGGAGTTCCACTTTGTGCTTCGTGAGGAAAGAGTCTGGTAGCATTGTTGCTGTTGTCTTAGGTCTTGGTGGAAAATCATGTTCTCTATGGACAGACAAGTGTTTATCAAAGGGAAGGTTTGTGAAGGATGCAAAGAGGAACTGGAGACGGAGCATGCGTAGGTGAAAGGAGATGCTGGAAGAGCTTCCAAATGCAGTAGAGCCTGAGAAAATCTGGGAAAGCTCTGAGCTAGGGCTGACACCCTAGGAGGCTGGCCATGAGCAGAAGTGTCCGGGCTCTAGTGCCCCCTTGTCCAGTCACCCTGGCAAATAGATCCCAGTATCAACTAAATGCTGCAGTGGATCCCTAAGTGTGGCTGCAGGATGCCATCACCTAATTTCTAACCTAGAATAGAGAGCTTAAGGAGCATACCCCCATGACTGCCCAGCATCCTGGTAGGTGTTGGGTACCAGCTGATAGTTATTGGTACTGCTCTCACCCTCTACAGGTTAGGCCCAACTGAGAAGGCAGCTGTAGGAAAAGTGGGATTAGAGTATTGGCTTCACCCTAATGTAGTCAAAGCAGAGCATCTGTTCAACCTGCCCCAGATCAGTCTTCTTGGGCTGGTTTTCATATCTGAAATGGTTACCTCAATATATGCCGAACAGAATAAGTCAGATCTTCTCTCTAGGCTAGTGGGGTTGAAATCAAGGCAAGCCAGGGCTCTTCCTTCTCCCAGGCCCACTGAAGGAGACAGAGAGTACAAGGGCACAGCAGATGATGGTACCTCCTTTCCATGTAAGGGCTGAAAGATGAGCATTTCCTGCAGATAGTAATGAAAAAAAGAAGGAGTGGTTAAGTGGCAGGGTGGCACATGCCTTTAATTCCAGCACTCAGAAAGCAGTGGCAGGTGGGTCTCTGTGAGTTCAAGGCCAGCCTGGTGTACAAGAGCTAGTTCCAGAACAGGCCCCAAAGCTACAGAGAAACCTTGTCTTGAAAAACCAATAGAAGAAGAAGAAGAAGAAGAAGAAGAAGAAGAAGAAGAAGAAGAAAGGAAGTGCGGTCTGGCATTCTGTTAGTGATTACTGTCGTGACGACTGTCACTCTTACGACTATCTCAGTCATGAATGAGTGAGGCTAAGCACTGTCCTCACTCACTGAAATGTGCTTAGATGGTTAGAACAATTTGCAGAACTCGTAGAACCATGGTGAAGGTCGGAGGCTCTGCCCGGCATCAGATGGCAAGCCTTGCTAGTATCTGAGGAGGAAACTAGCCAGTGCACCCTTCTCCGTGTGACTGCTGCATCTTTTCCTATGGGATCTCTGAAGGTCAAACTTGTGAAGAGTTAGGAGCAAAACCCCAGTTGTTTTTCCCTGGAGAAGCTACCCCTTACGAGATGGTTGCCAACCAATGCATTGTTTCTATTGAAGGTGGTTTTCCAGAGCTGGGGTCTATTGTCAATACAAATGTAGACATGCTGTGAATTATTCTTCCAAGCTACTCCTTGCTACTCTTTAAAATGACTTTTACTTCCTCCTTAAATTGCTTTGTTCGGGAAACATCATCCTCTAATCCTGGTATGACTCAGTGGTACAATTTCACCCCCTCCAAACATGTGATCTGAGAATTAGCCCTGAGTCATAATATCTGTGAGGATAATGTGAGAGCTGTGCTTTTTTATCAGGGACATTCTAACGGTAGCATCATGGTGACATGTAACTACTAGTCACTTCACAAACATGGACAGCCTCAAAGGCAAATAAAAATTAGTCAATCCCAGAGAAGAGGTGAAAAAAAGAAATGAATCTGACAGGCAGGGCTTGATGGATCAGGATATGACTCTTACTTACCTGTGTGTCTATTTGGACAATAATGTACGTACTTGCACCCATACATGGCACTGTTCACAGTTTTCACTGCCCTTAATTCAGAGAAGCAGCCATCTTTCTTACATGCCTGCAAGCTGAATACTGTTCCTAGGTCGGGGCACATAGCAGTGTAGTCTGCGTCACCTAGTTTCTGCTAGGTTCTCCTGTTTTACAGCTTGCAATAGTTTCTAGCTTAGTGTTCCCTCCCCCCACCTCTCTTCCAAATACTTGTGACATTTTTACTTATAAGTCCCTCCACTTAACACCCTGTGGCACTTTCTCTTCCTTTAGTTCCCTGCTTGACTTCCTACCCTCTCAGGGATGAGGACTAGCAGATTATGTCCTCAGAAAGGAATAAAGAAACCACAGTCACCAGGCTTTTCTAGTGTGGCTTAATCACAACAACTGTGCTGAAAAGTCAGACTATTCAGAACTTGTTTTGTACCATGGTTTTTATAGACACAGACTGGGAAGTTCTCCTTAACACACCCACATCCACTCCATCCCCTCGTGTCATTAGTTCTTTTCTTTCAGAAATGACACCATATGTGGAATCCTCTTCCCCTCTGACTTCTGGAAATTATTTTTAATATTTTTAAAATTGTGCATGCTGGTGTGTGGGTGAGTCAACATGAGTGAAGCTACCACAGAGTCCTTGGATTCCCAGATCTGGAGATACAGGCAGTTATGAGCATCTTAAACATGGAAGGTGGTACCCAAACTTGGGTCCTCTGGGAAACAGCATGTGCTCTTAAATGCTGAGCCATTGTGCACCCCAGCACTAGTTTTGTGTAAGAGGAAATATTTATCATTCTAGCTTTAATTGAAGCAGTACTAGTTTGCTAAATGTTTTACTAAAATATTGAGCATCAAAAACTTAAACAGCTTCTGAATATAGCTTTCTACTTGATTTTTTTAATGCAAAGGGTTTTAAAATACTATTTTGCCTGACAGCTCATGACCAGAGTATATACTGTGATTCAATCCATTGCAATACCATGCCAATATTAACATTATTGGTATCAGTAAATGAATTTCTAGCATCTGGTAATACACCTAGAAGCCAACACATCATGAAAACAATTGTTATATATATGTATATATATATGTACATATGTATATATACACACATATGAATGCATATGCACATATTTATAAAATCATACACACACAGTTAATGATGGTTGTGTTCTGATATGTTTTTCTGACAAAATAATTGGAAGAATTGACTCCCTTATGGAAAGCTTCAATAAAAATGCTTTGCACACACTCTTCCTCAGTACTTGCAAAATTACATATGTAGATTCTCCTTGGCAAAAATCTCTCTGACCTTAATGTCTGGGAAATGTAGTTAACTTGATTTTGTTTTCACTTCTTTTTTCTGAATAAAAAGTTGAACCTGGTGGCCACGCTGAGATTTCAAAGCTAGTTCCCGCAAACTGTGCCTGTTCTCTGATGGTTGCGAAGTGATTTCCCACTAAGCCGTCGTTTTCTTTCACTGTCTTTTCCTTCTGAGTGCTGTCACAAGATGCTCTGTACCTTTGTGCTCCCCGGTTTCAATATGATGTGGTTAGGTGCACAATTCTTTTTATTCCTTTGATATTTGCTGACTTTCTTGGGGTGGGGGTCAGCGTCTTTTGCTTGTTTTAAAGCTCCACACTCCTTTCCTCACCAAATAAATACCAAAATAACATCCTATTACTGCTGTCTATTACTCTATATTACTTTCTGTATTTTAACCCTGTTGTGCCCCCATACACACACATACACATTCACACACACACACACACACTCCCTTTTTTCTTCTCTCTTTTTCAAAAGCCTTCTGGTTATTTTTTCAAGTCTGTTATTAAGTTTTCTAATTTTCTTTCCAATCCTATTCAATGTGATGTTCAGTTAATTTATCACTACAGTAGCCCCCTGCTTTTTTTCTTTATTAAGAGTTTTATTTGCAAATATGTTTAGTCATTCTTTAGTTCAACAGTCACTTCACTTACAACTTCTTGTTATCTGGGTCTGATTTCACTGCGCATGTCTGCTTCTGTGACTTTCGCTTCTCTAAGATTGAGCTTATGTTCATTTTCATTTTCAGGTTCTTCGTGGCATTTTCTTGGACTTTCATTTGTAGGGACTTTTTGTAATCGGTTTATGAGCTTCATTTACATCTGGCTCTTTGAAATTTCTGAAGATACCAGTTTAGGAAGACCTTAAATACCTATCCAGCTTACCATTTTATTTGCTAATGTTTATACACAAGCAATTGTATTGACTCCATAAAATGTTAAAACTGGCAGGGGAAAATTTTCCACTCTACTCATGACCAAGCATGGCCTCTCTATGCCTTACATCACCGAGACCCAAGTGGCCCTCAGAGTGGACTTTAATCTGCATGCAGCATCACTGGGGGATATTTTTTACGCATACACACTAGAACATCGTCCCAAGTCAGAGGGTTCAGAGACCTGAGCTGGGGCCAGTAATCATGTTTGCAACCCTCCAGGCCATTCAGATGCGTGCTAGTGCCTCTAGCAGCGCCATTCTCCAGTGTAGACAGACCATCGGGTTAGAAGATGCCTCCACGGACTTACATATCACTAAATTCAAATTCTTCTGTGATGATGTCTAAGAGGAGCCTTTGCTACAATGTCAGTTTAGTTATGTAGTCAGGAGTCATATAAAAACATTGATAGAAAAATAAATGCTACATAAAACAGCACAGATATACTAATATAAATATAAATGAATGCTTATCTATAAATATACACACATATCTTCTGGTACACACAGAGAAATAGGTGTGTGGGGGTGGGTGGGGGGTGGGTGTGTGTATGTGTAATTTTCCCAAAAAATTATCTTGGCAGAGGGGAAGATTTTTAAAAAAATATGTAAAACATAAAAGATTATATGTAATATTAAACCCTATACATATTATATACACAAATTTATAAAATAAAAGCAGATTTTGATCTGTAAAAATTACTAGGCCGATGTCACTTTTCTATCATATTTTTGTCAAATGCCCTATTATTATGACACCTGCTCAGCAGTTGCCTCTGCAGGGAAATCCATTCGCAAGTGTGCATGGAATGCTTGATCTTCAGGACCCTCACTCTTGTGGCCCTAAATCAAACGGCACTATAGTGCACATTAAAATGTGAATGATCTCTTTAGTCAGAGGAAATTCTTTGTGGAAACATTTTTGGAAATAAGAAAACATGATATTAGTGTGAATATTCTGTAAGCATTAGAGTTATTAACTTTTACTGAGCTAATTTTTTTTTCTGATTCCATGAACATGTACCTCATCTTTCCTGAGAGGCAGAATTTTCTCTCCGTTCTGTCATCTCCTCTGTGTATTAGAGTATTGTGTGACATGCTGTTTGCTGAGTGGCTGTGTGGAAGGGGCATTCTATCGCTCAGAATGCAATGCAGCAGTTCATACATTATATTCATAAGCATGATCTTTAATTTAATTTCTTTGACAAGTGCAGTGAAGGGTAAAATCAGGCAGTCATAATTCTGACTTTGCCATCATTCAAAGGAGCTCAGTGATTGACCAGCTTTGAAGGAGCAGAAATGAGGATGACAGCTTCCTCGAGAAGAAAAGCCCGGTGTTGCCCTGTAGACTTTAAGATACGAAGCGTTTAAACAAACTAAATTTCTGTGGCAAAAATTACAATTCAGTAAATGCTGACACCGCCATCTTGCTTTCAATTTGCTCTCTATTATCCATGATCTGGAAGCACTTGGAGCTTTCCTGGGTCGGCACAAACAGCCAACAATCCATTTGGTTTACGGCTGTGTCCTCCACAGTTCCCCATTCCGTGCAGCTGTGGGCATGATGCAGGATTAGCATTCAGATTCCAAATCAAATTTAGAAAATGTCGGCATTGTGATAATTTCTGTGGTGTGAAAGCCAAGCTTGCCAGGGGAGGGGAGTCATGCGTCTTGTTTAAACAGGAGTCTTTCCAGTTTTATTTGTCTATTTTCAGTGTTGTTTGTTAACCCCATACCCCCTCATGTTTGGAGGTACCCCACGTAGGGTGATAAGATATCTGTATTGTCCCTGCTACACATAAACAGCTAAGTAAAATATGGGTAGACCTTCTGGCTTTTCAAATTCTGGTTCCCTTTGGGGGATGTTTTTCTAACCTAGGGCTTTTGTTCCCATGCACTACAGAATAACCCTGCTTTCTGTGATCCTAGGCTGACTTGAACAAGATGCTATATAGAAATTACCCAGCATACTGCATTGAAGCATATTGAATATCAAACAAGGAAAGTTCCCTCCCACAAAAGTTACTTATTTTATTTATTAATCCTTGAAGCTCCTTTTAATATGATCAAAATATTTTGTAACTAGAGTAATGTTTAGAACGCATGGTCTCAGTCTCCTGTTTCTCATGTTTCCTTGAGTTCATTCATTCAGCACTCCCCTCCTCCGTGCCCCTGCATTAGTTCAAAATAAACCTTCTCCCAGCCCGTTCTCTCCTTCAGATCTCCCGTGCAAATCACGCTTCCCAAGAAAGCTCTTTAGCTGAACGTTTTCACAAGTGCACAGAACAGTACTGTTTTTTCTACTTTCACTTACTACCTCTAAAACTTCCAGGAGGGCACAGACTTGGTCAGGGAAGGAAGGACAAGCAGTCTGGGGTTATGGCTATTCAATCAAACCTTGCTGTTGAGACAGTCACTGTTAAACCTTCAGCTCTCCAGTTTCTGCAAGATGGGGGAAACAAGGTTCTCTCCTCTGCCTTAGTCCTCTTCTCTACGTGTTTCTCAAAGGTGGATGATAATGATAGAACTCTACAGTGGTATCCTCCAAAGCCCTCTCAAGATATTTGCGAAGCCAAGAGACTTCCACGGAGAGGGATGTGCGTCCTGAAGTCTCAGTGTACCTGTAATACCGAAGGGGTGGTATCCTCTGCAGCTTGGGGAAGAGATGTTACCAAGGTACCCACAATATCCTTCCTCCAAAATGTCAGTGGAGGGCTCCACCATACAGATGAAGTTTCTCCAAGCATTCAGTGCACACCCTTTTGTTGAGTACTGTGGTAGTTTCCCCTTCTCTGCGGATTATACTTTCTCAGATCTTAGTTCCTTATGCTTACTTGTGGTCTGAAAGTATTAAATGGAAAAAAATCCAGAAACAAGTAACCCCAGAAGCTTTAAATGACTTTTACTATAGTATATTATAATCCTATTTTGTAAAGATTTTTGTAGGAATTCTTAGCCTCTTTTTGTGTCCACCTTACAAATTATTAACATCAGCAACAAAAATAGCTGAGTGTGGAGATTATTTTAAGTGAGTTGGATACTATGGATTCTCATGCATTCATTCCCCCATGAAAGGTGTTTCCCTGCTATCAATCACATTGTTGGTTTCAATTGGCACCTTCCCTAGTAAGTGATGATCATGAAGTTGCTGTCACTCATGACTGCCAACCTCAGGAAGCAAGGATGTAATAATCAAAGGAAGAAAAGAAGAGGGATGGGCTGTGAACTTCCTGGCTTTAAGACTGACCAAACTAGGGCAACAGGGGAATGAAAATATGACAGATGCACACAAGAAAAGCTGGTATCCCAGGTCTCTGAAGGGAGGCTGTCTTAGGTTGCTGTCATCCCAGAAAAGGAAGCTGTATTGAGACTTACTGCACATACCGTTGCCTTTCATATTTGGACCAGAGGAAGGTCATGCTATTTTTATGGAACTGAAGCACTGGGTTCTTTGACACGGCCGCTCTCATGTCCACCACACACCTCATCTCCTCCCCAACAGAGAGGGAAGCTGGCATAGACAGTGGAAACAAACCTGACCTTGCTAGGAAACAGGATTCTGTGTCTTACTTTCATCACTTCAGAATGCAGTATAATCCTCCATTTAGTCTTGTCTGATGAATCTCTTAGATATAAAACTCTGAAAATCTACATCAACATCAGATATATTAAACAGTGATTCTTTCTGAGCTCTTTCCTGCATTCCCAGTGAATGTTTATAATCTTAATTCAAAATCTCTGCATCACGCTTTTCATGGCCACATGGGCTTCTGAGAACATATAGGGCCACACTCTCTGGGCACAGATGAGAAAGAGTCTCTTTAATTATATTTTTAGATTTATTTTATTTTACATGTATGAGTGTTTTGTCTGGAAAGATTTCTATGAACTACCTGCATGACAGGTGCTTGTAGGAGGCAGGGGAGGAGGGTCATATCCTCTGGGACTAGAGTTACAGAGAGTTGTGAGTCACCATATGGTACTGTCAACCAAACCCAGCGAATGTTTGAAGAATTCATCTAAGTGGATACAAAGTTAGCCAATAAAAGAACAAAGGAAAATATTTATTGAACAGATTCTCTCAGAGCATTTTTAATAATCATTTTAAAGGTATCTTTTTGTTTTAAGTTGTATAGATGCCTGTGAGTTATTTTGGACTATGTCTGTTTAAATCTTCAGTTCATCTACTTTAATATAGAACCGAGGATGAAGTTCATATCCATTCACTTTCGTTTCATTGAGAAATTATTTCTTAGCTATGGGGATGAAGCATTAGAGTAATCACACACACACACACACACACACACACACACACACACACACACAAACAATGGTGGCACCCTGACAATAGAACCATTGAGGATTTGTAATACTAGGTACTAACTTTTCAAAAGATAGAAGTTTTGTATTGTTTTGTCTTTAAAGAAGACTGTTTAAAAAAAGAAAAAGTATTGGAATTTCACATTGTGGTTGTATTTCATAATCTCAGTTTCTATTGCAGAAGAGTTGTTCTTTCCTACTGTACCAGAGAAGGCCTTAAAATTGTTCACCCACTTCTGGACACACACCACAGTCTCCTGAGGGCTAGCTCAAGCATGGCTGTCCTTCCTCGTACTTGTCACTCTGTAGCCATCAGAGGCAGTCTAGGGAATGAGCTCACCCCTAGGGACCACTCTGCCTGAGGGAGTGATGCACAAAACCCAGGGTACACTCTTCTCCTTGGGCACAGATGCTAGCAAATCCATTGGGATTGTTGGCCATTTTTCCATTCTGAGAATTCTCCACTCTGCACTAACAACCCTTGCCCCAGCAGGAAGAAGGAAGACACATGGTCTGTGAGAAAATGGAGAGAGGCCAGGAAGTAGTGATAATATGTGTTAAAGTCAGAGCAGTCCTGTTGGGCGCTTCCTAAGCAGGTGCAAACAGCTCTTCCAGGGAGACTTGTTCCTCCTTCTTTCTAAGACTTCCACTGCAGCCCATGCCCCTGGTACAGGCTTTGCAGGTAGGCCCTCCCTTCAGCAAATCAGGAAACACATGTAGCTTGAGGCAGAGCACCATTCCTTCTCAGAGTTCCTGATAATCTAAAAGTATAAATGCAAACCATGAAGTAGGAAACAGAAACAAACTTTATTCCTAAATAATCAGAGGGTGAGGGTCAGTTGCCAAGCCTCTGGCACCCCTCATCTGGAAATATTTCACTGAGGATCTTATAGGAGCATGAGCATTCCTCTTATAAAAGATCAAAGCCCTGCGGCTTGGAGTCATCCGAGTGGGTGAAGTGCTTGCTGTGCCAGTGTGAGGCCCTGAGTTCAGATCCCCATCCCCGACATCCGTGTGACACCAGCACTGGGGGTGAGGATGGGTGGGAGAGGGACTTGCTGGCCAGCCAGCCTAGATGAAATGTCAACCACCATATTCAGTAAGAGACCTTCTCTCAAAAAGTTGAGGTTGTAGAAACAATTGAGAAAGGTACCTGACATCAGCTTCTGGCCACTGCAAGTGTTTGTAAGGATGAGTGCCATTGCACATACACACAGATGTGTGCACAAGCAGACACACACACACACACACACACACACACACACACACACCAGAGCACCAAATACGGAAACAGTGCTGCTTTTAGACCCTATCAAGGTTTCATCAGTTCCCCAGTGATGTTTTTTATAAACCAAAGATCCTCTACAAAGCTAAGGACCCTACCCTGATGTCATGTGGTTCTTCTGATATAATTTGACTGTAGGACTCTTGACACTATCAAACAGTGTAGGACAGTTGCAACGCATGATATTTCTAGCCCATGTTTATCTGTTGTTCCATGACTGGAGCCCACCTAAGCATATTTGCACTCCTCTTTCAGAAGTGACTG